>CM034541.1:58226129-58294962 GCA_020002185.1 Paraescarpia echinospica | reverse complement strand
GGGAGGGAGGGTGGGAGGGAGGGAGGGCTAGAGAGCATGAGGGAGAGAAAGAGCATGAGAAGATCTAATGTGCTCTAAATCTTGCTAAAACCGATTAAATGTACTGAGCCGCAATTGTAGATCACTATAATTCGAATATTTGTAGGCAAAATGACTTGACGCGGTTTCACAAAATGGCAAGACTGCGCGAAAGGCTTTTTGTAATATTAGTAACAATATTTTTTTTCTTCTGTTTTATGAATAAGTTAATGACAGTTTTGTTAATACCATGATTAAATATGAATAAATGGGCACATGTTTATAAATAAATAAATACTAACATAGATGAATGTATACCACCTTTGCCTTATGATCTTTGATACACTGTTGTACTTATGCTGAACAGAAGACCTTGATCTCACGAAGAGAGCAGCAGCAGCAGCAGCAGATCAGCCGGCTAAGAAGCAAGCGGTCAAGAAACCGGGATGGCTCCCTTGGCACCCTTGGCGCCCGTGGACTCCTTGGACCCCATGGCACCCTTGGAACCCGTGGACCCCATGGACCCCTTGGCACCCTTGGCACCCGTGGAACCCATGGAACCCTTGGACCCCATGGAACCCGTGGACCCCTTGGAATCCTTGGCACCCGTGGACCCCTTGGACTCCTTGGAACCCATGGAATCCATGGCGAGTACGCCCGTGGATTCGCCGTCGCGTTTCACCAGGTAGGTCTTTCCGAAATCGTAACGTTTTATATCACGCAGAATCTCTAAAAGAAGATTAGGTAATGTTAAGTTACTGTTTAGCATACAATACTGTCGTTGTTAAATAATGCATTTCCGTCCCTTAATGCGCATGTACGGAAATATAAGTTTATTGTGTAAAGAAATATTCTCCTCCGAAATATCAATTATTTAGCACCAAAAATTTGTTTTAGCAGTTTGTAGATGGGTCGTGCTAAATGCAACTTACCGTCGCCAGTATTCATAATACAACTTGAAGACAGCGTTTAGATTCATATTCTGGCAGTCTTCTACTTAACTTGCCTAAATTATTAGCAGCATCCGCCGTGTAGGTACTCCCCTGGGTTGAAGCATAGTTTGGGACTTAGGGTCAGTAGGATGATCGTAGTTTGGACCATTTAAATAAAAGATTACCCATTTACCCACGTCTTTAGAATAGGACAGGCTATTCCTTTGACAGCGAACTTCTATTTCCGGACATGCGCATTAAGAGTCGGACGTGCATTATTTAACATATGCAATATTTTATGCTTCAGCCCGTTGTTAGTTCTACTCCAGAGATGGGGTGTGTACTACTCAACTACTGTAATGTTATTTTTTGTGTTGCTCTTCACCCCTTGCTGTCAGCAGTTTCCTCTCTCCGTTTCTCATATTTCCTTGTCTTTCTAACATCCATCTTTAGCAGTAACCCGGTCTAAGCTGTGACCATCCCTTGTCCTGCTGCCTTGGCCTTTCTCCGGCTCTACTCTCTGTGCCTCCGTTCGGCTGGTGTGACCTGCCCACATCATCCAGCTGAACCATAACATTCCCGTTAAGCTGCTTCCCGACGTCTCTCCTCGGTTCGATAATTCTCCTTCTATCCACCATATGTTAATGTAATTATCCTTAATGATACAGAATCGTAACAAACCCTTCTATAAGGAAGATAATGTGACACAGCTTTCAAAGCGTCACAACATATCCACGCAACTTGAACATAAAACTAGACCCTTTAGATTGTGAAACGTCGTCAATAATATTTTCACGCGCGTGTTTTTGTTTTAGTTGTAGATGAACGTGTAAAGGCTAAAGCCACAGTCAAACCGCCGGCAAACGGCCCGCCCGTGAAATCCAAGGTATAACGCCGACCACGGCAGGTTCACCTCCATTCGCCAGATGGCGGAGCTGACGAACTAATATTACTAACATTAATCATGGTCTCTATGCATAGAGATATGTCACTATGTTGTGGAGCTATTTTTAGTAACAATATTCGAGAATACTCTGTATAAAAGTACGTTGACAATAAAGCTGATCTAACAAAGCCTTTGTTTTCAGTGTGTGTATGTGAGTGTGTGTGCGTGCGTGTGCGTGCGTGCGTGTGTGTGCGTGTGTGTGCGTGCGTGCGTGTGTATGTGTGCATGCGTGTGTATGTGTGTGCGTGCGTGCGTGCGAGTGTGTAAGTACGTGCGTGCGTGCGTGCGTGCGTACGTATGTCCGTTTGTGCGTGCGTGTGCGTGCATGTGTTTGGGCTTAAACTTTAAAAAGTACTTATTTTATAGATGGACTGCGTCGTAATACAACTGGCCATCACATTGTTGGTATCAGGTTTGGAGACATCGACTTACAACTTAGGAAAGTTCTTACCCCTTGCAATGTTGGTTAGGAATAGGATCTTCCTTATTTATGGAACCACGTATATGGTGGGACATGACTAATACAAGAACAGTTAACTCGGGAATGCGTGTATTAACAGAATGCACACATACGTACCGATATGTCAGTTTTGAAACCATCAGAGTACATATATTGCAAGAGCGTATGTCGTACACACGAACACACCCACGCACACACGCACGCACAAACACAGTTTAGATAATATTCGGCTCGGGTGCATGCGTATTCGAACTAGGTATGCGTTTGTTTTTTCATCGTGTGACGTTGATTGCACGTCGTTGTTTGCGTGTGCCTGTATGCATGTGGTTCGATGTATCGCTTATGTAGACCTGCGTATTACTTATTTATATTTTGTTTATATTCTGTAACCACAGCATTGTTTGTTCGAGGTCGAGTGACGTCCCTCGTTAATTGATGTATGTTTATTCCGCTTCGTGCACCGTTGTCAGTTCTTTATTTTAGGTCGTTATTCGGCATGTTGATGTAGCATTACCTGGTGGTTTAGCACACCAGTAGGTGGTAGGCGAATAATTTGATTTCTCGGCAAGATTTGGCACTCACCGTGGCGATAATATGTTGCGTTGTTGACGTACGTGCTTTAGAGGCGCCACCATAGGGGCAATTTAGCCATCTCAACATTTGTTTGTAAACATTCTCTATGGCTGTGCCGTCACTGTCATTCGACACAATAACAATGACTCAACGACTCCCTCCCGTTTCTCTATCGGCACGTTCAACCTACGTAATTTCTTGTCAGCAACGAATCGAGGCCAGCTAAGCGAAGATCTTGGCCGAGTACACATCGACATTTATTGTCTGCAGGAGACGAAATCCCCCGCGGATTTAACGAACGGTCAGGCGACTATCGGCTCCTTGGCTTTAAGACAGTCGTACATCTATTGACATAAAATGAACTTGGTAACATAATATTAATACCGTCTGAACATTACCTAAAATGTTAAAAAGTATACATGTACTTAAATAAATAATAAAGAAATGAATAAATAATTTAGTTGGTTATATAAAAACTAGGCTGACAGTTAAAAGTATGCACATACATATAGTTAAGTTAATAAATAAAAAATAATAATAATAAAAATAAAAATATATTTTTTTAAGAATTTTTTTTTTTTTTTTTTAGCATGGCGACATAAAACCTAAACACACAGAAGACAGTATATTGACAGACTATCGATCATATGCCAGCACATAACTCGATTGCGACCACAGTTTGCTCGTCGCAAAGTTCGACCTCAAGCAAATGTTCAACGTTTGGGGTCGAACCGAGAAGTCGCGCTCTGCGTCCATCACGCTCTCGTGGCTGCTCAAGTTCTGTCATATAAGACGGCGACAAACCATGAATACATTTGTAAGTCACCACCAACACATTGAACACAATTCGACTCGCAGCCGGCAGCCAATGCAGTTCCTTTAACACTGGTGTTATTTGGTCATGTCTGCTTGTATGTGTTACTAGACTGGCTGCACTCATCTGGACTCGCTGCAACCGAGCTGTCTGGGATAACGGTAAGTTGTGCAAGAGTGCGTTCCAATAGTCCACGCGAGAGGTGACCAGTGCGTTGACCGTTAGTTACATGCAGCACACACAGCAGTCACGTGATGTGTCATCGTCATAGATTTTGGTTCATGAGAATTCCCAAATTCTAACAAAAACTAACGAGTGTCCGTCCGACAGTTCTACTATCAGTAATCCGAAAGACACAGTCTCTCATTGTTCTATCGAGGATTGCGCCGAAAGTTGACGACTACCTGTCGCCATCGCAATCGGGATTTCGACGCGGACGCAGCACGGCCTACGTAGTCTTCGGGTATCGTTGGCTATGTACGAAAACGCAGCGTCAGTGCGTGTCGATCGAATTCCTCGGCATCGACATGAGTCGCGCCTTCGACACCATACGTCGCGACAAGCTGCTTGATACGGTACAAACATTCCTCGGCGAGTCGGAACTGTGGATGATTCGCTTCCTACTCGCCGCCACGTCGCTCCAGCCGCGCCTCTCAACAACGAATTGTCATTCATTCGCTACATCCATCGGTACGCCGCAAGGGGACAGCCTTAGCCCGGTGTTATTCACCTCGAAGCGTCACTCCGTGACCTTCGATCGCGCCTCCCGAAACGTTCACAGCCGACGCCACCCTACCGCTGGACGTCGAGTACGCTGACGACAAGGACTTCTTCTGCTCTTCTCATTCGTTCCTCAACATGATCGAGAGCATCGCGCCAGCTTGCTTGGCGGAGTGGTCGTTAAGGATAAACGCGTCGAAAACAGAACGAACAAGTGTCAGCCGACACGCAGACCGCATACAGGAAGAGTGGCAAGCGCAAGCTTGAGTCGCTCCTCGGTGAAACCGAAGAAGTCGCTCGCTGAAAGCAGCTGGTCAACGTTGCCTTCCGCAAGCTGTGGACACTGTGGTTTAGGCGATCACAGATCTCTCTATAGCTGCGGCTGTGGCTACGGCTATATACGCATCTTTCGCCGTGCCCGTGTTGACGTACAACATGGGTACATGGGGACTTACGAAACCTCAGTTAGTTCGTCTGGATGCGTACCATCGATGTCATCTACGCCAGATCATCGGCAACCATTGGCCATATCTCATTTCTAACAAGGCACTGTACAATCGTTGCTAATGCGTCCCATCAGTGAAGCCATCATAACTGCAAGATGGAGTTTATTCGGGCACTTGCTCCGTAGGCACCCGCTCAGTGATCGATCGACGCATAGGCCGCATGCTACGTTGCCGCGCCTACGCCGACGCTCTCGACCGTCAACAGTAGTGAGAGTTCATCACCAGCATCATCATCATCATTGTGTAGCCGTACTGCCCCGTGATTAGGCGAAGGCCTCAGCATGTCGTTTCCAAATCTGCATGTCCTGCGCTATCCTCTGCCAGATGGTGCCCTTCCAGTACTTGTCTAGTTCATATCTCCACCGTCTCGCCGGTCTTCCTCTAGATCGTCTCCCTTCAGTCCATCAGTTATCTCGTAGTCTGCTGATGTGCCCTGCCCAGGTCCACTTCTGTCTTCTGGTTTGTTCTATCACGTCTATGACCTTTGTTTTCTGCCTTACCCAGACGTTTGTTTTTCTCTCCTGATATGTGATGTTTAACATATTCTCTCCATCTTTGCATGTCCGGCTGCTAGCTTGTTCTTTGCCTGGATGGTGAGTGCCCATGTTTCCGCGCCGTATGTCATCGCTGGAAGTACGCATGATTTGTAGACTTGTCTCTTCAAGCAGGTTCCAAAGTTACCCTTGAAGATGTCGCGGTGTTTGGCGAATGATGTTCAGCATGCGGTGATTCTTCTTTGAATCTCCTTGACTTGGTTTTTTCTCTGATATATATATATATATATATATATATCAAAACCACGTAGATAGAGAACGTTGAAAGCCTAGGTCTGAAGATGAACATTTCAAAAACAAAAGTGATGCTAGAAAATGGCACACCAATATATATATATTATATATATATACATATATATATATATATATATATATATGTATATATATATATATATATAATATATGTATATATATATATATATATTATATATATATAATATATATATATTGGTGTGCCATTTTCTAGCATCACTTTTGTTTTTGAAATGTTCATCTTCAGACCTAGGTATTCACTTTCATCAGCAAGCTGCTGCAGCACTTTTTGTAGATCTTGCGGTGTAGCAGCCGTCGGCGAAGCGAAGATGCCCGTGATATTCTCCGTCTATACTCAAGCCTCTGGTATCCCAGGTCAGTCTTCGGAATATGCTTTCGAGTGCTGCCGTAAACAGCTTGGGCGATATGGTGTCACTTTGTCGTACTCCTCTCTTGATGTTATTCTTATTGCTCTTTTAGTGTGCGTGGACTGTCACCGAGCTGTTGGTGTAGACGTCTTTCAGGAGGTCGATGTACACGTCTTCTATCCCCTGTTCTTGAAGGGAGGTCAGTATTGCTTGAGTTTGCACCGAGTCGAGAGCCTTCTCGTAATCGCGAAAGCGATGCAGAGCGGGATATTTTATTCTTGGCACTTTTCTTTCAGTCCTCCTTCGCTTTTTTTTGATAATTTTTTTTATATTTCTGTGTACTCTATTTGTTTGTTATGGTCGCCGTTATTCACCATTTCTCGTCGTTTCTTCATCAGTTCTCGTGTCGGTGATGAAATGCTCGTCTTTACATGCCTGTTGATTGCTCTGGCTATACTTGTCGCACTGATTTGTGTCATCTCAGTAATGTTTTTGCTCATGGTGTCGATGTCGTCTAGTTCTTGTAGTGTCTCGAATCGATTTCGCAGTTCGAGATATAATTCAATTGTTGGTCCTATTTGCGTGGTATCTGTACTAGGTGGTCTCTTGTTTATCAACTTCTTCCTTTCAGCCTTGACGTCCAGTTTGGTGTTGCTCATTACCATTCTGTGGTCACTTCCGATGTTGACTTGGTTGATGACAGTTACGTCAGTCACCATGTCTGACCTGTTATAGTCAATTTCATTCTTCGTTTCTCCATTTGGGTTTTTCCACGTCCATCTCGTCCCTGCTTTCTTTTGAAACATGGCCTTCATGATTTTGTACTTTCTTGATGTTGCCCTTTCTACCAAGGTGTCGCCTCTTTCGTTTATCACATCTAGGCCAAATTTGCCTATTTCCGTTTCCGAAATGTTTGTTCGTTTCCCTTCTTATGCATTAATGTCTCCCATCACTATCGTGTTGTGGGTTGGATTTTCTAAGGTCTCGTTCATGTCGTTGTAGAAGTTGTTTGTGTCTTCTTCTGAGTATGACGTTGTTAGTGCATATAGTGCATGTACATTTTATTGGTGTTTATATTTATGGGGTGGCTCTTGTGGTAGCGATATTATAAATCTTAATGGGAGTCTCCCAACCTTATATATTACTTGCGTTATTCGTTGTATATGTATCGTATTTATAGACCAAATAAATTGATTCTGAGTTCTGAATATACTTGTATTCTCTTCTGTTTGTAAAGCTTTGTTATGCATAAAACAAGTTCTGCTACTCTGGGGCTGATGCTGTTAACCAATACTATGTTGTATTTCCATTTATTGTTTATGAGAAAGCCTACTCCTGTTTGGCCATTGTTCGCCATGGAATGGTATAGTAGGTGGCCGCTTTGCATTGTGCAGCATTCCTCTCTTCTTCTGGCTTCTCCGATCCCGATCATATCCCATATCAACCTGGTTTCCATAAGTTCTTCCTCCAGTTCTTGTATCTGTTCATCTCTTAGTAGTGTTCTTACGTTATATGTTGCTATCTTCAGTCTACTTATCTTCTCTCGGCGGCTCTAATATATTTAATTTATGTATATATCTATTAACTCTACTTCTACAAAAGAACTGTGACGGTACATTTCGTGTGGAATGGCACAAGCGAACCAGGCGCGAACCACAACACGTCTGCCACGCGAACGTGCACATGATAATAATAACCACGGCATTCCTGTTGACTGTCTACATAAAAGATTCCTCATGGGATGAATTTTGTCTCAGCATTACTATGCTGAGATAAAATTGTTACTCACTTGGGGGCGCTAGCTGCAATGTTTTTCACTGTAGGTTACATTAATTTTGCATGACTTGGATGTTACCTGTGTGTAAATCGTAAATGCCAATAACAGAAGGGCTGCATACAAGCATCAAGCGCACACGATACACAGCAGAAAAGGTAAGGTGTTATTTGTGTTTTCCTCAATTTTAATCAGCGATCAGGAATGTTAGCGTAAATGGCAAAATGAAGCATGTGCTAGTATATGTGTACCCGGTTGTGAGCTGGTTATAAATTGGCACTAGAAGTATGATAATGACTGCTAGTTGTGATACCACTGCCGACGGTGTATAAGTGAGGTCGTCAAGTTGACATTTGTATGTACCAGGATGTGGAATTTAATCAATTAACACCGTTGGTTTATTTATTAGTTGTGATTGCCCATGCTTGCGTGCGTGCGTGCGTATGTGCGTGCGTGTGTGTGTGTGGGTCTGTATCAGCGTTTGTGATTGTGCGTGTGTTTGTATGTATGTGTGCGTGTGTACGCTTGTGCGCGCGCGCGTGTGTGGTGTGTTCGTGTGTGTTTTGTGTATGCGTGTGTATGCGTGTGTGCATGCGTGTGTGCATACACCCCGTACGTATGTATATGCATACATTTGTGCGTGAGCGTGCACATACGTGCGCGCAAACTCTAACACACAAACACACCACCACCCACAATGTCTCACAAATACACACACACTCACGCGCGCGCGCGCGCACACACACATACACACACACACACGCACGTACCACAAACATACCAACACCCACAATGACTCACAAATACACACACACTCACGCGCGCGCGCACACACACACACACATACACACCCACATACACACACACACACACACACACACACACACACACACAAACACACACGCACACACACACGTACAGAAGCAACGCGCGCACGTTGGCTTACACACGCACACACAAACAACCAACACAGTGAGGCTGAAGATGGGACTTGGTAACGTGATACGTGTCTCATCCGTTGCCGGTACAGACAATGTTCATTAAATGTCGCGGTGTGCAACTATTGACCAGAGGCCACGCTAAGCTGACACGACGAGGTTAGTTTGGCTGCTCACTCAGGCGGCACATTATCGCTCTGACTTGATGACATTTTAAATTATTCATAGCCACATCACCCACGGGTGTGGTAAGTGCGTTGTTATACTAATCTTCACTCACCGACGGTAAACATTACCTAACTCGGTTCTAGTAAATATTTAATGTTACTATGTGACAAATACAAGTTGAATGCAAAGAATAATTCGTCATGGGATATCATGTTCACTATCAGTTATTCTGTCTGTTGCACGTGTGGGCGATAACGACCAACAGTTCTGTTCTGTCTCCTCCCTGCTAGTGCTAGGCTACTAGACAATGTGGGTTTTTATTCCTTATCGACCTATGCTTATTTCCTATTCAACCATTCCAGCTGTTAATAGCTGGTCTAACGGGATAATGGGTAACCGTGCGAGTGTTGCCAATATTCGGCAACACAAAGCACATAGGGCAATTTGAAAACGAAGCAGGGAAACCAAATAAATCACAGTTTTTCTAGACAACATTAAATTTTGTTGCCAATGACTTGACTATTTCAATCAATTTGATATTTAATTTGGAGATTTATATTTTAATTGGAGATTGATTTATTGCTGTTGGTTTAACATACATTAAACCGATGTAAGTTCGACAATGATGACGTCAACAGCAGTTTTCGATGTCGTTACGTGCGCCAATTTGTTCGCGATGCCTGTATCATGACGTAACCAATTACTCCTTTCCTAAGCGGA
Source organism: Paraescarpia echinospica (assembly GCA_020002185.1). Taxonomy (NCBI): domain Eukaryota; kingdom Metazoa; phylum Annelida; class Polychaeta; order Sabellida; family Siboglinidae; genus Paraescarpia; species Paraescarpia echinospica. Next base: position 58,285,219 of record CM034541.1, on the reverse strand, counting down.
CCACTGCCCTCTCTAAAGGTCCATGCATACAGATCAGTTGGTCGAACCAATCGGACCCGTCCAAGTATGAAGTCATAGCTACCCTGTGCAGCACAACGTTGTGTAATGGGCGTTTTGAAGTATTTTTTCAACACCCCCTCTTTCTCTAATCTCTCAATTTCTTTAATGGTACACAATAACCCCAAAATCACGTCACACAGAAACTAGCACCGGCGAAGTTTGGGATTCATACAATTGAAAGACAGTGCTTAAACAGGGACATTCTGGCACTTTTCGTCCGGCCCGACCCGTCACGACCCGACCAGATCAGACTGACCCAAACTGGCTCGATCGGTCCGTATGCCCAACTCACCCCGACTACATTGTCTACACTTCAACGACTGATACCGATTGACACCCACTGAGTGAGACTCGACAGGCGGCTACTGACCTGATCCTAATGGCAAGATTCGCTCGCCGACTTCGAAAATGTATTTAATGTTGTGTGACGTCACAATCACGTAAACCAACCAACCAACGGTGAGGAACGGTCTAAATTTCGACACCGCTTGAAAACTGTTCGTCTACGTCAGATTGAAAACAACTAGTCCATATTTCAATCAGAGGTGTACATACATATGCCGACTGACACCGACCCGACCCGACCCGACCCGACCCGACCCGACTCTATTGAACCAACACCAACTGGTTGGATGGGATCGGATCAGCCAAAAAAGCGTCGGTGTATTCTGGGATTTAATTAAGTGGAAATTCCCGTCGGCCACAATGGCTGCACGATTGCTTATTACACGCTTAACAATTTAACAGCAAATTACAGAATAATTTGAAATGTTACTTTTACCCAGAACTATGGTAAACTGGAACTATCTTCCCAATGAGGTGATGCAGGTCCTTAAACAGGATCGTTTTCGACGATCCACGCGGGCCACCCAGTCACAGTATGAACAGTGTACAAAACCTTACAATTAATTTACATTTTATTTATGTGTTTCAATGTCCCCAATATATTTTATATTTTATCCGTTTATTTAGTTTCGCTCTTCCTACGTTATAACCGTCAACATGATGAGGTTTCGTAGTAACCGGAAGAACACGAAGAAGAAACGATTGTTTTCTCGTCCATACGAAACAATCACGTCACTTATGATGCGATGGCATTATTCCGATTTCACTTCAGCACCTACGAAAATCTTAAGCGACTTATTAGCATTAAACCGGTTTATGATGTACAATTGCTCGCCACGCCATGCGCCCTGTCTAGAAGTGTTCCCAGCTACGTAGTTGTCGTACACGAGAAGTTAAACCGTGCTGAACGCAGCATTAATTGTGTATTTTTGTAATACCAAGCTCTAAGACTAGGATTTTGCAGTAGGCGAATTATTCATGAATAGCAATAATTATTTATTGTTTGTGTTACAGACACTGGTTAAGTTAAATGTAATAAAACAATAGCTGTCCAACATAGGCGTTAAGTGCCCTAAAACGCCGGATCGGGACTTCATTTTAGAGTCAGTTACGGCCGACTAACTGTGCAAATATAATTTGCTTCTACTGTCATACGTTGAACCGTGAGGGCCAATATAAAACAATAATCTGGAATTAGCAAGAAACAACTGCACCTGCACGACTGGTGGCAATAAACTGCTTTGCAACAATGCCGCATTGACAGTCTACATGATATTGATTACTAATGATATAAGTCCACTCCACGAAGTGTTGTCTTAATCCAGTAGTGTTCAGAGAACAGACATGCCTCTGTTCGCTCGGTTGAGGGACGTGCGGCTGTTCACGTGTATTGATTTAGCAGACATCCGTTCGCTCTGGTTAACATACATTGATACCGCATCTCGCACAAACACATCGCCGACTGGTTAGGATCGAGAAATGAATGCATTTATAGTTAATTTTTTGTTAACTTTAAAGTCACTACGTACATTGCATTTTGTTACTTAACGAACCCAAAAGCAAACACAAATTGCTTAATAATATACAAGATAGCATTAAATCAAATATGTAAATATAATATATTCAATTCACCACTTCCAAACGGACGGACATATACGTATTCTTCGACGTAGGTTGTTTGCTTTTACTAACCCCTTTAATTAATTGTTTACGTAAAACTGACTAAAACCTAACAAACATGTAAATGTTGTAAGTTAGGCCCTACTATAAAATAAACTTCTCAGTATGTCTGAGTATTTATATGATGAACACGAAATATACGCTTGTTATAATATTTATCTTGCAGTTGTGCGCATAGAAATGGACACCGGACCCAACACAACAGTTGAAGACACAGGGAACATGAATAGCACGGTAGGTGACTTTCATTACTCCAGTGTAACATATTCGGTGTACCCTCGCAATATCACCAAAAGGGAACGCAGATTGTTCTCGTTTCCGGTCCGTTTTGATGCGAGAATTGACGAGATCATAATATACATCCGGAGCCCAAGTGGGTTCCTGATGTACATGCTATAGACCATACGTTTTTGTCTGGCATTTTCGCTCAATCAGTTAGAGTCGTGGCGTTTTCATTAGAATTTTGGGTAAACTACGGGAATGTTAAATTCCAAGGAATATTATAAGCTTCAATGGACTGCAGCCGGGGGCTCAGTTTCTCATACGACGACCAGTGCAAGGGTCGATGAAAGGCAAAAGTTACAAGTTGACTTTTACAAAATGATGGTGTGTCGTCTGCAATTGTATCCGCTCGCGGCCAGCCCCGCTCACTCGGTTGTCAAGCAGGACTGGTCAGCGAACAGGGAAGGCATGTTTATATATTTTGAATTTTGTAATTACCATTGTTTGTGTTTATGTGTCAGAAAAAGTGACCAAGTGCACGTTTACACTCAATATGCTAACTATTGTACACATTCAACTGCGCCTTTGATCATTGTAGACTTTATAATGGCAAACAGTTAGAAAATGATAACTTACCTGCATAATATAGCCCACCTTCTGAATGAATTTTTATCGATTGGAAACGAATAAAAGTTACAACGGTGGTTTCGGTTATGGCAGTTGCATTCATACGTGAAACAATACAGGTGTCGTTGGGCTCCGGATCATGAATGAAAAGGGCAAAATAACGTAAAACCAAAATGGATGACGATACTTGCGTCTCCAATTGAGTATGGACACAATATATGAATGTTTGCTTTACAACTCGATCATATCACCGTCGAAATATCACTGATTTTGTCGGCTTAGACGTTTATTCGTCAGTTTGCCAACTAGAATACTGACTAGATATCCTAAAGACACAGCGAATGCAACATTTTTACACGTACTTTTGTTGCCTTAAGTTGTCCCAGTTCAGGACATCTAAATGGGTTTGCCAGCTGAACAATGGAACGGAACCACGTTCGACTTTTGGTGTAGGCAGGACGGACACATGTGGTTAGATGACAGTTATCCTTCCACTTGTACTGACAAAACAATGTGCTGGCTTTCAAATAAATTATGTCCCATGCTCCACTTCATGGCCAGCAGAATACTTGCGAAGGCGATGCAGCAGTGAATAAGCGACGTGGAAGGCGACGGCGTTAAAGCCCCATTCATTATAGCGCATAGCCTACGCCTCTAATCAGCTGTGCCTCGATGCTTTGATTTACGAGCCTAAGTTTATGCTACTGTCTCCAGCTTGGCAATGTACCACAGTTCACTCTACATCCATGACTACAGGGCAAATGTGCGGTTTGAGTGAGAACAATGTATCACAGTATACACAACAATGGACCTACTGGCGCCACTCACTGTGGCGCGCGCGGGTGGGTGGGTGTGCATGTGTATGTGCGTGTGTGCGTGTGCGTGTGTTGGTGTGTGTGCGTGGGTGCGAGCGTGTTTGTGTATTTGTGTGTGTCTGTGTATGTGTGTGCGTGTGTGTGCGTACGTGTGTGTGTGTGTGCCTGTGTGTGTGTGTGTGTATGTGTGTGTGCGTGTGTGTGTGTGTGTGTGTGTGCGTGTGCGTGCGTGCGTGCGTGCGTGCGTGCGTGCGTGCGTGTGTGTGTGTGTGTGTGTGTTGGTGTGTGTTGTGTTGTGTTAATATGCGACGCCATGGTGAAACCCACGGCATACGTTTCTACCAAATGGTTCAGCATATCATGCATCATTCTACATATTCTGCTGTATATCGTTTCACATGTCTACATAGTTATTATCTCGGTCTTCCTCCGAATGTTTCATTGTTTGTCGCAGTACTTAGCTATTAATATTGAGTCTGAGGGTCAGTTCCGTCCAGTATCGCGCTCTTAAGATTCCTTCTTTACGTCATTGTCGGGTGTCCTTGGACAGAGCTGGGACGATGAAGAACAGAGGGACGTTTATAATGGAATAGATGAGAAAGAAGTGGATCACTTCTGCCGCAACAGAAACTATTTCACAGACGGCATTCTAACCATGTAGCTGTTCAGAAACTGACATGATTATGTTTAGTATACAATGTAGGCTCTACACCGTTGTTTAGAGAATAGTTAATACATTATAGTCGTGATGTCGTCGTTTGATCACATGTAGATGGCAAATTAAAAATGTACGATATTGTTAGTGTTGTCAGCGTGACGATTATATACTACATTATCACGAAATAATACAGCATTATAACGTATTTGAAAAGCTACCAGTTTTGTGTTTTCTAAAACGTTAATAATAATAATAATGGCTTCTTTTGAACCAGTATCCTAAGAAAATTTGAACTTAGTGGCGCAAAAAAATAGTACTCCTAGATTCCGCGCCGAGGTTGCCGGTGTGATATGCTGACTCAAAATACGCGTTGGGAAAAGCATCAAGTTTACCACCCTGCATTGGAGTACCAATGACAAGAAAATTCAGTCTTATTTGCATTTAGCTTTTATTTGCTGTCAGTCATCCAGTGGAAGATATCTTGGAGGCAATCACTAAGCTTGTTAATGGAGCGATTTGTATGAGGGGTAGCCAAAGAAATGTAGATCTGTGTATCGTCAGCATAAAGATGATGATCCAAATTATGACTTTGGATAACAGAGCTTAGTGGCGTGGTGTGAAGAATGAAAAGAAAAGGCCCAAGAACAGGACGGCTTGCTACAACATTTTCTACTATTTTAGGCAGTGATGGCTTCATAATAACTGGACTGATATGTGTTATAGGTCTGGATAATGAATCGAAAAATGCTTTTAGCAATATAGTTGGAAATGGAGCAAGAGCACGAAACTTATTTGGGGAGGACATAATTATTGTCTTCACATAATCAACTGTTACTTGACAATACTGTTTATATAAGTCATATAAATATTCTTCGGGTTCTGTGATAAGGTCAGGTTTAAGGATATCATAAATTAAAGCTGAAATGTCAATCATATAAATGGTTCTTTAAGACACATTATTTATATCCTTATCACGAGATAATACATTTGCATCAGAGCGTAATTGAATAAACACCAGTTGAGAGTTTACTAAACCTTTACATTTCACAGGAAAAGTATTGGCTCTACTGCCGTTGTTTCTTTCTACAGTAAGGGAAGAGGAATGTTATTCCCAAGCCAAATGTTGTGCGTGTTGAAAGCAGTAATATTGTATATATTTATTGTTTCGCTGCATGTATTGGATTCTAGCCGACATAGTTTTGGCGGCCTTTTACAAACACCCTCACTGTCAGTGTCGGATTTGGGGAAGGGCAGACATGGCAGATGCCAAGGAGCCCCTAAAAAATTTGCCAGTAATTTCGTTGGAGTCAAAACGTTTTTAGACGTAATTTGAGTGTTTCAATATGATGCAATTGTTTGTTCTAAATGGACAAAAACATATTTTGCAGTGATAGTTCCTATTATAGAAGGTTGGAAAGAGTGAGAAGTATTACGACACAATATCCAGTCAATCACTGCCCAAAGAGCTCCGTATTCGTAAATCTGGCATTTGAACGTCTACTTGTAGAATATCACACAGCGCGTTGAGAGCAATTTATTCGGAGTGTGCTGCCATCTTCCTGATATCTCATGCGCGTCAAGTACTTAGACGTTGTCGGTGCTGCCACAACGCGGAATTTCTTGGAGGCAGAAGAAATTGTATTCTGCAGTGTTCACGTCCGTGAAATCTCTCTTGTCAGCATGTCGGGCAGAATTCTTATTTTTGAAAGTTTTTTGCTAGTTGCTTTCGTTTTAGATGTCAGTTGCCTTGCAGTTTAGAATATAAATGAAATAAATAATAAACATCCATAGCGCCTATATGAATGAACGTTTATTCAACAACAACAACAACAACAACAACATAATACATGCACAGTATGGTTTGCTGCTGCTGCTGCTGCTGCTGCTGCTGCTGCTGCTGCTGCTGAAAGGACATAGCTGAAGTCATAGACTTATGTGTTGCTGTGCCCTACTCGAACTAAGAAAACTGAATAAATACAACACGAATTATAAATAAATTACAAAATAATATTCACAACTCATATATAAACTGTTTAGTGCTTGTGTTACTATTACATGGGTTTAACAAAACGTCACCTTCAATTAACAATTCACAAATATGTGGAAAATAATGACAACTTGATTGCTTTTTTAAATTGTGTTAAACTTGGAAGCTGAGTTAATTTATTTGGTAAATTGTTCCACGTTTTATACCCTTGACGGTGACTGACAGCAGTCGGAGGGTGGTGTTTGTCTTTTTAACATAGAACAGTTTGCTTTGTCTTGTATCATGTACGTGTATAGCTGCGGTTGGTTCAAATAATGCTTGAACATGACCATTTAAAGAGTGGTTGTTTGCTTTATAAAATATGATCATAGTCTTGTATTTAACTAAATCATGACATTTAAGCATGTTTGAGAGAAAAATACAGATGTATGATCACGGTAATTAAGGTTATAAATAATCCGTATAGCTTTTTTTGTAAAAAAAATAGTTTTCTGAGTCTAGATTGATAAGTATTTCCCCAGATCTCACAGCAATATGACATATGTGGTTCAACAAGTGAATTATGTAATGTGTGTAACGCTTGACAATCAAGAACATGCTTAGTTTTATACAAAACTGCTATGCTTTTTGATACTTTCGATTCAACTATTTTTATGTGTTTTCTCCATGTTAAGTTTTCGTCAATGGTTACTCCAAGGAATTTTGTATATGATAACTGCTCAATGTTTGTCCCATTCAAAACTATATTCACATCTGTTCTAGGTTGTTTTTTATTATTAAACATTATAAAATGTATTTTGTTCACATTATATTTGTTCGCTCGGAACCACAGGTCTAGTTTTTTTAGTTCACTGTTAACAACAGTGCTTACATCATCTGTGTTACTAGCGGAATAAAAAATGTTTGTATCACCAGCAAACTAAATAATATCAAGCAATGTTGAGACTTCACACATGTCATTTATGTACAGAATAAATAATAACGGGCCAAGGATTGAACCTTGCGGGACTCCACACTTGATTTCCTTTTGTTCTGAGTTACTGTTGTTATAGCATACATATTGTCTACGGTTGGTTAAGTAGCTTTTTATCCAGTCCAGAGCCAGACCCCTTATTCCGTAGCATTGCAATTTATTTAGCAATATGTTGTGGTCAACAGTGTCAAAGGCTTTTTTTAGGTCGATAAAAACCCCAATCGTGCTTTGGCATTTATCCATTGCGGAAGTAATCTTTTCGACAAATTCTGTTAAAGCTAGTGAAGTTGAGTGATTACTTCTGAAGCCATACTGCCCATCTGTCAATATGCGTTGTGTTTCAATGAAAGACATTAGCCTTTTGTTGAATATTTGTTCAAGTATTTTTGAAAATTGGAATAAGAGAGATCTAGGTCTATAATTAGAAAATTGAAAACGATCTCCTGACTTAAATATAGGAATGAATTTTGCTAATTTCATATCATTTGGAAATGATCCGCTGATCAAAGATCTGTTAAAAATGTGGGTTAGCGGTTGTACAATTTGTTTATTACATGCTTAACTGTTTTCATGCTGATTTCATCGTGTCCGTATGAAGTTTTACTTTTGCACCCAGACACAATTTTGAGTACTTCTTGCTCAGTAACGGGGGATATATACATTGATTGTGATACAGTACGTTTTACGTCGGTTGGCTTTGTTTCCGGGCAGGGTTGGATAATTTAGTACCTATATTGACGAAGAAATTGTTAAAATGATTAGCTATTTCTTTATTTTCTAATACTACTAGGTTTTCACCAACATGAAACTTGTTCAAATATGTGGTATCAGATTTTCTTTTACCTATTATGCTGTTAAGAGTTTTCCAAGCCACTTTGTTTGTTTTTTCTGGAATCACAGTACAGTTTGAAACCCGAAAATACGACATCGTTACAGTTTACTTCACTTCCGTCCCAAATGTTTTCTTTAAGCCACGTTTCTGATATAGCAATTATATGAAATTTATACTCCATGCTTTGGATAGTATCTTTAATCTTGGGTAAGTTAGCTGTTAAACTCCGGGCATTAAAGTGCATCATAATCAGTTTGATTGGCTTGTTTTTGCCAACGCTACTAAAGTTTGTTGAAAATTCTGCTGGGGTGTAGTATTTACATTGCGTGGGCAAATCGTTATACAACAAACAATCAGTATCAATATCGTGTTCGTAACAGTGTTCATTATAATCAAACGGTGTATCATACGGAGGCGTTAACTCGTCATTTTGTTGTGTAGTTGACGCCATGGTTAAGTCATCACAAAAACGTTTGCCAGGATAGTCAACATGTACTTGGTTGTCTAACCACGGTTTGCGACATCATGTCGCTGTCTTACCACCAGCTTGTCAAATGACAAATATGCGACTTTGCCCTCTTCCCTGGCCTTCATCATTTTTTGTACCAGTTCTTTCCGCCTCGAAATGACCCTCTGCGAATAGTCCTCGTTCACGTAGATGCCACGAGGCCGTATATGATGACTGTACCCTCAGGAATCTGAACTCAGAGACGCAACATACAAAAATCATTAGACACAATCGTGAAGTGGGACGCGGATGAGACGACATTAGAACTAGCGACAGCCGAACATTTAAGATGTGTAATGACTGTGTTATACTGCTAGGTTTCTGTTATATGGTACACACACACACACACACACACACACACACACACACACACACACATATTTTATGCTTGTTAAAGTGATTTTTAAAACATCAGTTATTTACATGTTATATAGGGACCCCGATGGAAATATTTTTCTTATATCCACGGTAGAAGCGACATATAAAATGTTATGTTTTATATATAACAATTGACTAACAAGTGCAGAACGAATGCAGTAATGGTTTTACCCGAATAAGTAAAATCAAATATCTTAAGCATAAGTGTAATTGATGTGATTATGCATTCTTAAATTACTCCAATGCCAAGTACAAGTTTCATTTACGCTCTGAGGACGAAGAACAACAGTTTCTTGTCAGAATCGATTTGTTGCGTTTTGCACTGGAACACCCGCATGTTATGAAACTCAGTAAACAGCACGATAACTCAGTAATTAGATTTCATTTTTTATATTATATAACATTCCGTCATTTGTGAAGTTTTCTAACAGTTCAATGTGTACTGTTGAATGCAACAAATGTAGCCAAAGGATCGATATAAATCGATCTGACAACTTATCAATGTTATTATCGTAACAACACATCATCACAAGTCTATTGCATATATTTATATATATATATACATACATATATATATATGTGTATATACATATATACATATATATATGTATATATGCTTGCCTGTATTGGGCTGCATCTCTGTTACGTCAGCCCCATTTAGATACTGAGGGACGGTCCATTCATCTCATCGACTTCCCGCTCAAAGCGACTCGTCTCAGAGGAAGGAACAACCCAGGATCCGCCGTCACATGTCACACTAAGACTCCAGATCGACACACTCGTCGTTGAAATAACATTAGGCCTGATTGAAGAACATTTACCCGGACGACTTGTGTTAAACCTGGTGACGATTGCACTCACGTTAATGGCACGGTCGAAGCTAGTAGTGGATTTTCCTGGCAGGCTGTAGAAGCTTTCAGAGTGTGTGATAAAGAGAGTGTGTACAGTGGTTACTGGCTGGTTGGTGCAGGGGAGAGTCTCCTAAATGGAAAGACTTTGAACGAAAGACTGGATTGTCTGTGTGACAAAGTATTTTAACAAAGTGAAAGTTAGCGCACGCAGATTAAATCATCCGCTGGCTGACAATTAAAACACAGCATTTATTATATAAGATAGAGTAATATGACATTTGTACACACTGTCAATAATCCGGAGATGTCTTAACTTTTAATACCACGGGAGTTACATATAGTTCTGACAACAAACTTTATGTGGGAACAAGAGTGTTGCTCTACTAATGTATGACGTTTCATTGTATCTATAGTATCTGTGTTACTTTACCGACTGTATAACGTGACACACTCGGTTCAGTTGCTAATAGACATGCTTTACTTAAAATTATTTATAGTAAATACCATTAAAGAAAGTAATTAAAACAGTATTCCTTGTATCATCAGTTTTATTGTTGGCACCAGCAATTACTGTAATTTAAGTTAAAGTTGTTTTATCACTACAATCACGGTGTGGCGCAAACGTCGATCTGCCTAACTGTTCCTGTTGGCTCAGTCAATCTGAAGAACACGACGTTTCCCCATCAGCAGAGCTCCACGGAAACTGCGAAACAGTGTATAATTGCCCCAGTAATTGAAAGAAACACTATCAGTGTTGAATATGCACATGGGGGAGTTAAAAGACCCAAGTGACGCCAATAGTGGATATAGGTGCTCTCCCTACAGGCAGCCAACAGAATCTCATTGACACGTATGACACGATCTTCCCCGCCCTCCCGTGTGACGTAGCTTCAGCGATCTCATCTCATCAACCACATCTTTAGCCAGCATATACATCTGCATCCGATCGACTTCGGTCTAGGACCCATCGGTGTATCGAGTTGGTTGCCTGTCATGTGAAGCGTGACGATGTCAGGTTCTAGACGAGCAATCCTGTCAAGTACGAGTGTGGCGTTAAAATCGGACAAGGTCGTGTCTATTATCACCAAGTAGTGTGGTGTGCAAACTTGTCCGTCTACAGCGAATTCCAACTTATCAACGTGGCTGTCACTAGGATTAACACATTCAGATTACTTTCTTCACAAGCTGTCACAATTACCAACAACTGCAATGCTTGTCTCACTTAAACGCAACAACTGTATTTATATATATATATATATATATACACGAGGCGACACAATATGAGGCAACACCACAAAACGTCAATTAGCTGGTCACAGGCAGCTGCTATAATTCCGCTAAAGTGTTGATGACACGACGAGGAATTGGCAAGCCGCCAATACAAAACATGTCATAAACACGGTTTAAAGCAATATCCTCCAAGAAAGTTCGTGTCTTTTGAAGACAATCGAAACTGCCGGATGTTGCAAAAGAAGGTGGTGGCTTCTCAGCAACATTCGTCGAACAGGACATTCAGTCTCCATCTAAACGTAGACGGTTTGACCGCGGAGTCCTTCCGGAACAATCAATGGTTTGTTTAGTTAAGGCGGGGAGGGACCTGGGCCACAGTCAGAAACAAAGAAACCACGGCGTTGTCCAACAATGTTCCATCCACCACTAACGAGTATGAGCTGATCAGACACCAACTGAAATTGTACACTCTCAGAGGGAAGGTAATTACATTGCAGTTTAATTAACTGAATGCATAATAACAAGGTATATGGTAATACGCATGACATGTTGCTTTTGAAGACACAACAATGGCAGTGTAGGAATCACACACACATATTTTTTTAAATTGCAGCAACTTAATCAGCAACTTTATATATAAAGCATGAAAACTATTATTATTATCGTCACCACCACCATTATCATTTATTATTATTATGTATACATGTCAGCATAAATTGTCTGACATTAGATACACAGTGTAGTTTATTCCAGTAACACCATTATTAATTCTGCTATTCATTCTGCAATTCATACAAATCTATTTTCATAAAGAGTTTGTATAATACCCTGCTAAATAACACACACACACGCACGCACGCACGCACACACACACACACATATTCTGTTATTAGACTTAACCGTAATATCATGCAAGAACATGAAAATAACCCATTTCAGCAGGTGAGACTGATTAACCAAATACAGGTACATGGCCTGTACACATGATTAAAGTCCCCAATGTGACACGAGAACGCATACTTAAATTCACACGCTAAATTCTTCATTGTTTTATTAAAATGTTTACTATAATGTTATTATTATTATTAACATTAGCAGCAGCAACAGCAGCAGCAGCAGCAGCAACAACAATAGCAATAGCACCATAAATAGCGGTAGCAATAGCAGTATTAGTAACGTTAACAGTAGCAGTAGTAATATCAGTATAAATTGCAGTAGTAGGAACTTTAACATGAACGGTAACAGTAACAGTACGAGTAGCAGCAGCAGTAGTAGTAGCAGTAGCAATAGTAATAGTAGCAGTAGTGATAACAATAGTAATAGTAGCAGTAGTCACCAAAAGTCTCTAAAATATACTGGCACATCATTGTGGAACAACCTACCAACTTTTTGCCTATGTAAATATGTTCGTTTTAAATTGTATATCATATCACAATCTCATATATTGATTAAGTGTTGTGGCATCACCACTTTGGGGTCTAATTACCACCCAAAATCATATCTCTGTATAACCAAAAATATAACATCTTAACACCAACAAAATGCTCCCCCTGGGTGCTGATACCACAACTCCACCATTATACTTCAGTAATAAAATTCCGTCCAGTGTACCTGCTCATTCATTTTATATACATAATTTATTATATTGTTTACTTATGTTATGAATGTTTTATGGTTTTATCATAATGTATGCATGTCACCACTACTAAAACAGTTGTGGTATGTGAATAAATATCTTGTATATTGTATCTAGTAGCAGTAGGTAGTACTTATATGTTTTGACTGTTTCAGACTTCTGAGTTAAATTTGATATCTTGGGCCGGATGTGCCCTACCCAGCCTGGCGTGTGGTCTGGCGTGTCTCGCGATGATTGGACACAGGTGAGATGACGCAATAGGCGGCTTGCCAGTCGTTTATTAACTCTCCAACAACTGTTTTGCATCCTTTCCGATTGGCAATTTAAAAAAATGTGTTGACAGTTTGCGTTATTATCATTACGATTTGTTATAAGATATGTTAATAAACATAATACGTGGAGTCGTGCTCGACATTTGATAAACATAATACGTGAGTCGTACTCGACATTTGATAAACATAATACGTGGAGTCGTACTCGACATTTGATAAACATAATACGTGGAGTCGTACTCGACATTTGATAAACATAATACGTGGAGTCGTACTCGACATTTGAACTATTTTATAATAATAGCTAATTTCGTTTATTGTGATGTGAACAGTTTAAACTTAGTAAATTATGTCAGTCCGTATGGAATTTTGTGTACGAACAGTGACCTCAAATGTTTTACAAGAACGTTGTTTTACGAATGACATTATTGAAATTTAACATAAGAGCATGTGCACGTACTACATAGCTTAATATCTTCAGTATGTCCGTTTGTACGTTAATTTGTTTTGTTTGCCTGCCTGCCTGCCTGCCTGCCTGCCTGCCTGCCTGCCTGCCTGCCTGCCTGCCTGCCTGCCTGCCTGCCTGCCTGCCTGCCTGCCTGCCTGCCTGCCTGCCTGCCTGCCTGCCTGCCTGCCTGCCTGCCTGCCTGCCTGCCTGCCTGCCTGCCTGCCTGCCTGCCTGCCTGCCTGCCTGCCTGCCTGCCTGCCTGCCGCCCTGCCTGCCTGCCTGCCTGCCTGCCTGCCTGCCTGCCTGCCTGCCTGCCTGCCTGCCTGCCTGCCTGCCTGCCTGCCTGCCTGCCTGCCTGCCTGCCTGCCTGCCTGCCTGCCTGCCTGCCTGCCTTTCTGAATGTCTTTCTGAATGTCTGCCCGTAGGTATGTATGACTGTCTGTCTGCTGTAGTCTGTCCAATACCTATGTATGCTAGTCTCGCGGTTTGTATCTTTATCTGTCTGTCCTCCTGTGTGTCTGTCAGTATGTATGTACATGTGTAGGCCCTATGTATGTGTATGTATTAAATAAGTGGTGTGGTTGTGCACATTTATATATATATTAGTACATATCCATACATACATACATACACACACACACATACACATATATACACACACACACACACACATACACACACACACACACACACACACACACACACATACATACGTACACATACACACATACACATACACATACACATACATATAAATTATGTGCACACACACGATTAATTTTTAGCAGTTTACTTCTTTACAATGTTACTCTGGTATTGAGAATATGTCGTTGTTAAAGCGGTATTGTCGTTTCGTTACTAAATATGACGTTTTACGGCAATGTGCTAATGTGGACATCATAGGACTAGCGACATATGATGGTGTTGGCAGGTTACTGAACGGAACACGCGCCTATATACGTTTAAACTTTCTAATCATGCTTGGCTCGGCAGAAGTAATCTTCATGACGGGAATGCGCTTCTCTGACATTCCGGTGAGTACAGCCATTTCTAAAAGATGTTTGTTTTTGACCTTGAAGCACATTCTCCACAAAGCCAAACTTAATATACATTATTCTTAGCACATATTTCAATTAAATTCTAATAAATGAAAAGTTAAGTAGCCATTATTATGATATGTAAATGTTGCGCAATGAAATAGTATTGTTAATATTAAATATTAAAGACATATACTGAGGTATAAAAATAAAGGCAAGGGTATGTAAAGTGAATCTACCCTACTGAAAAAGTATACATGGCGCCCAACACGTAGATGATGACCACTTACCAGAGGCCACTACGTGCCTATTAATCGACGTTCGTACTGTGCATTCGTTACTCCCACATTCGAGTACTAAGCCAGATACATTATTTTCCCAGCAATCCACTTAAGACGATATTTTGTGTCACATAAGAAATGTTTTCGGCAGTAGATAGAAACATTTATGTTCATGTCTCATTTGATTGGATTTGGCCAGTGACCCAGAAACACGATCTCGAACTCATTATTCAGGCATCGAACAGGTGGAGCAATTATTACGGAGAACGTCTTGCAAGCATGTCACTAAGTGCTTAGATGCAACAGACTTTAGTCACACGAGTATAATACTTTACAACAGTTGCTGACTCCGGTAGTTCAAAACGCTAACGGGTGCAATTATACCCCGCCTTTCGTCGTTTTATTAATGTGCAAGATACTAATGATCTAGATATGTTTCTCACTTTACATCGATTGTAGGAATAGAGGATACAAAATATTGTTAGAAAAGCAACACTGTAGATCATTCGGCCAATATTAAAAAGTATTCATTCACACATAAAACTGTAGATTAATGGAACAGTTTACCTGCTATTCATGGAAATGTTAGCGGCATAAATATGCTTAAATTGACCAATACGTCAAAATGGCGGTTTATACATAATATAACAATATGGCGTCAATACTTATGCCGCATGCCTTCTTTTGTGCTTTGTTTTGTGTCGTAATTTGTTAAATCTTGCCAACATAATAATAGTGAATTAATACTTCTATATTTTAAAACAGTTCGTTATGTTTGTTTGTGCACCCACATGTCCGTTAGTTGTGCGTGTATCGGGCTGAAATTGTGTATGTGATCTACCGGGCCCATTGATAACGTTCGTAGATTGAAACATTTTCGAAATTCGTCCGTGGCTGGGGTGGAGAACTTAGGGGGCCTCAATATTTCAAGTTCCAGCCGCGGAATTTCATGTTTTCCTATATTATCGTAAAGATAATTATGCCGTCTACAAATGTGTCACTGACTGCATGCAGAAATATTGAATAGTTTTAAGTTATTGACGTTTGAAAATCCTCAGCGCTTAACATACATCAGGTCTACCCGTCGTTGGTCACGTCCGCGCGCTTACAAGTAGCGCCCTCTTTCACATTTCATATATTTCGCACAGATGGAGCTGTTTCATTTTGACATTTATCATCGAAATTATTGCCCGTCAAGTTAGTGTATTATAAAGAGTGGGTGTCAAAAGTTAAATTGGATAAGTAGGAATAGGACATATTTATATTATAAAACAGTTCTTTCTCTGTTTGTTTGTGTACCCACATCGCCGTTAGTTTTGCATCTATCGGGCTGAAATTTCAACGCAGCACCCGCTGTTGCTGGTGACGTCAGTTTGACGGATGAGCGATTGAAATTTCTGACAAAAGGGTTGTCCCATAACTAGGCCAGTGACCAGTTAATGCGGGTAGGTTGGAACCAATTGGTAAGGGTTTGCGGTGTCTGGTACATATGATTGTCTTTTCCCCCGGACAACACCGGGTAGATCACCTAGTTATTTATAAATGATTTCCTAGATTAAAGCTATCCTGACTGATGTCTTAGCAATATTATGTATGTGATGGAAATACTTCAATACTGATTAATATAGCTGATACAACAAACTTAAACGTCTAAATAGATTACTATAATATAAGGCCTTATTAAACATAACTATACTAAACAGTCGGACGTTAGAGAAGCAATATCAGATACATGTCATGTCATATTATGTTCACAGTTTGTCGACAGTTACGCTACAGTAGAAAATAATTTACACCTGCTCAATTACCACTATGTCCATTGTATCTCAACTAATGCCACCGTCTCGAACCAGGCCATTTGCTACTCCGTCGCCGTGTGGCTGCACTACTCCTGTCTCGCCAGCTGCTCCTGGCTGCTCAGCTACGCCATCTTTCTCGGTCACCAACTCCGCCAAGAGGACGACGACATGTGCTTCTTCAACTCGATAGGGGGCGTTGTGCCCGCCGTCGTCGTCACCATTAGCGTTGTGTGGCGCTACCGGGACTACAGGGATCCCGACTAGTATGTGTGTTTCATACGTAAGAAGTGAAAATGCTGTATGGTATTTATTAGGACCTGTACAAAATGTTGCATACACGGATGGTTCTTAAAACAAAAGGCGTCTTTTTGGGCCTATGCTTTTAAACTAGTTAATAAAAGGTAACCATTAGCAGCTACAGTCATTAATATTACACGAGCAGTTTACTAGAATAAACTTGCTGAAGGCACACAATCTAAATTGCACGGACACATTGTGGTAGAAAGTCAGACGTCACCAATGCCTACTCTTCCCAATTCGCCGGTCGCCATATTGAGAGTATTACCCTACTTTTAGTCGCCGAATTTGTTTTGGCGCTGTATCTGCTAAAATGTTACGTCCGCATGGTGTAGCAGTAATATAGAATATAACAACAGTTATAGCTGTAACAGTTGATACAAATGTCCTTGTCAATCAAAGGTATGACGAGAGTAACAACAGTTATAGTTGTAACAGTTGATACAAATGTCCTTGTCAATCAAAGGTATGACGAGAGTAACAACAGTTATAGTTGTAACAGTTGATACAAATGTCCTTGTCAATCAAAGGTATGACGAGAGTAACAACAGTTATAGTTGTAACAGTTGATACAAATGTCCTTGTCAATCAAAGGTATGACGAGAGTAACAACAGTTATAACTGTAACAGTTGATACAAATGTCCTTGTCAATCAAAGGTATGACGAGAGTAACAACAGTTATAGTTGTAACAGTTGATACAAATGTCCTTGTCAATCAAAGGTATGACGAGAGTAACAACAGTTATAGTTGTAACAGTTGATACAAATGTCCTTGTCAATCAAAGGTATGACGAGAGTAACAACAGTTATAGTTGTAACAGTTGATACAAATGTCCTTGTCAATCAAAGGTATGACGAGAGTAACAACAGTTATAGTTGTAACAGTTGATACAAATGTCCTTGTCAATCAAAGGTATGACGAGAGTAACAACAGTTATAGCTGTAACAGTTGATACAAATGTCCTTGTCAATCAAAGGTATGACGAGAATAACAACAGTTATAGTTGTAACAGTTGATACAAATGTCCTTGTCAATCAAAGGTATGACGAGAGTAACAACAGTTATAGTTGTAACAGTTGATACAAATGTCCTTGTCAATCAAAGGTATGACGAGAGTTCAACATATGAGCTGGCGTATACATGTCGAGGAAACAGGGGCAATTGACGCGTCACCGCAACTTATATATATATATAAATATATATATATATATAAATATATATATTTTTTTATATTATTAATAATTATGCTAGTCTATGTCCAAACCAAATCGGTGCTGCTAAACGTTTTATTGCTCCGTGCAGGACGACGCTCGAACGAATCTTAAAACACAATCGACGTTCAACATTCATAACCATTATTGATACACAACTAGGAGACACGTATATCGCCTGATCTTCATGATCTAATTGGACGCTGTATTCCGTGATCAAAGAGACAATTTGTTGCAATGCCACCGACAAGTGATGTGCTATTCTTCACGACACTCGCCGTCGTCGGTGATTTGATGTTAGCGATGTCAACCAATTCCAGGACGATGCAAAACGAATCCCTTTCTGTTGCCAGTAATGTTTATGTCGTGAAATTACAGCTACAAAACAGAACGTGTCAGCATTCAGTAGGGAAAGCGCAGGACGTGGCACAGATACAGCAAATTGCTGGTGTATTATCCCGTAGCTTCTCAGATACAATTTTATTTATTCACACTTGCATCTTGACCCTAATATTAATGTTCATCTTGTCATATATAATTTGTGTAACTTTGAGATTATTTGAACACCTCTGAACGTCTATGTCGAGAATCATTTGAGTAAACACTACCAAGTAGTATCCGAATATTCTTGACAAAGATGCATAATTAATATTGAGTATTCTGGTTCACGTGTAATTAGTGGAGACTGCTACAGGTGCACATGTACATGTATGTATGTGTATGTATGTGTATATATGTGTATGTATGTGTGTGTATATATGTGTATGTATGTATGTATGTATGTGTGTATGTATGGGTGTATGTATGTGTGTGTGTATGTGTGAGTTTGTGCTTGTGAGTGTGTATGTGTGTGTATGTTTGTGTATGTGTGTGTATGTGTGTGTATGTACACTGTATGTATATATGTATGTATGTATGTATATATGTATATATATATATATATATATGTATGCATGAATGTATGAATGTATGTATGTATGTATGTATATATATATATATATATATCTATATATATGTGTGTGTGTATATGTATGTATGTATGTATGTATGTATGTACGTATTTACGTGCGTACGTGCGTATGTATGTACGTATGTATGTATGTATGTATTTTAGGGAAATGGGTGTACTGGGCTCAAGTATCCTCTGTTAAAGATTTGGAACATGAACGAAGACTCTAATGCACTGGCAACGGAGTATATATGTATGCATGTTTGTGTATACGTATCTATCTTTGTATCATTTTTCTTACGTAACTATTTGTATTATTTCCACGTCCATCTATTTGTAAAAACAGCTGAATTAGTAAGATAAATTCAGTTCAATCCAGCTAATGCTGTCGTATAGATTTATGCAATGTGGCGGTGTCGAGTTGTTTACTGCTCCCTTCTGTATCTTCCAGCTGTTGGCTGTCTTCACAAGAACACCTCGACTGGGCCTTCAAGGTGCCCGTCATATTCATCTCGTCGGTAAGGCACAGTCACATGTAGTAACTCAACAACATTCCCCGTTGATTGCGGAGTTTCTTCCGGAGTTCCGTTCTATTGTTGACATTATCAAATAGCGTGTTATTTTTTTCTGTCGCGTCGCACTGCAATCTCCTTCACTGCGTTGTCCAAAATTGATTATTTTTTTCCTTTGCCGTGTAAGCAAATGGAATTCTCGTGCACAACAACCACTGCTACGTCACATAGATTACGTAATATTCCAAACATTAAAAACGATTCAGTTTTTATTACTGCGTTTTTTTTCACTGAAGGATGTTTCCCTTATAAACATATTTCTACGCCAAATGTTTTTCCCGTTATTTATATTTATGGTGACGTTCCTCTCGTCATTTGAGTTGGAGAGAGACGTGATTCGTGATGTTTATATTTTGTAAATATAATTTAATATACTGTTTTAATCTGCACGTATCAGGTATTAAGTTCATGGTTTCTTGTCACTGTGTGTTTTGACAATGCAGGTATTGACGTACTAGTGCCCTTCTCTGGTGTTCTGGGAGTGCTTGGGTTTGATATGTTTTTATGCTCGGAACAATTTTACATTTACTCAATTGTTTGTTTGTGTGGTTTATTTAGTTTTCGCTTTAGGATACTTTAATGTGTTATTTATATACATATTACACGTAAAACTTTACATGTCTGGGGACTTTACATGTGAATGCAAGAATGTTGCATGTTTTGATATATTTATTTTGTAGAGCTAATTGATTGATTGGATGGCCTACGAATGAGCCTAAAGACACTTTTCTGTTTTAAAGTGTATTGTTTTAGGATAAACAATAAAGTATTTCTGATTTTGATTTGATTTGAATACTAACTTACTGACTAATATTCTTGTTAGTTCAGAGGTAAACTACATATTTTATTGTCTTATATTATGTTTATATCATATTTTTGCAAGTAATCATCAGGAAAATAATAATAATAATCGACATTACAGTAACAGACCGAAGCATAAACGAACCGTTTCCACCTGGGTCGATGTTTTAATTAAGAATCAAAGGTCAGCCACATCAACGTCAAGGTGTTCACAAATCAAAATTCTTTGACGTCATCCAAGAACTATTATTTTCAGGATAACGTCATCCAACTATCAGCGACGTATTCAATCGATGACACTTTTTGGAGGATACTCAATCGTAACCAGTCAAACTGGTAGTGCTAATATGTCGCCGCGCGTGATACAGGCCCCTATATTACACGTAATAACCGTCGTAGCAGCGCTGAAAGATCGGGTCATGGCGATATATTTTTTATAAAGGTGTTCCGTGTCTATTCCCGAATCACAATAATCAATGTGACTGTTTCTACGAAGATATTGCGGTGAAGTGTTGTTGAGAAAATGAGTTTTCGGCCGCGTGCCTATTACATGGCAAAACTCGTGCGGCGTTTATCACCTCATGAATGCAATGTAATATTGACTTTGCGACTAAGGCACTGATGTCAGGGGAGGTCTACCTAATGTGTCCTGCGCTGCGTTTTCACATGCCAGATATGTAATATATATACATTATGTTGTTTGTGTTTAACGACGTATATGTTTTGTTTCCAGGCCACTGCAGTTGTGCTGGTGTTTGTCGTTAGGCTACTGTGGAGTCCGGCACATGAAGCAAGACGCAGACAAAATCCTGAGATTGGGTAACAATTACAACACGCCGTCAATCCACACATACCTCTTGACATTATGTGTGCCAAGCTTCCTAACAATATCACAGTAAAACACATATGAACTATTAATAAGCAACCTACGCTATATTAGTATTGACGATTACATTTCCCAAAGAATGTGTAATTTCTAAAATCAGATATATGAGCGTGCTGATTTCGAGTCTTATATCATGAGGTATTAAACAAGACAAATTGATACATGCAACAATGCCATATAAGATTGCATATTGTCAGTCATTGTGGGTCAACGTTGTCCACAAATCAGACATGCATGTTAACAATACTGAGCAGAACATATTTGCCGTTGCACATGGTTGAGGCACAATTAACTAGGAATCTGGACCATACGTCATTGTCTACAGTGCGACGCCCTCATATTTCTCCTGAAGCAAACAAAATTAATACATCAAAAACATTAAACGTTATTATTAAGAACTTCAGCGATAACATTTTAACCAAAGATCACACGTTAATAAAAAGTGAGCCATTGTATGAGCAATTTGACATATCAGCCACCCAAACGAATTAACATCGAAGTATTTATGATTTCCACGAGGAGTTTAGTAACGTTTGGCCTAGATAAGAAATTTACCATTTTGGGAAATATTGAAACCGGAACTCTTCAGATCCTTACATGCACGCAATGACTTATGGGATGTCAACGCGCTGGTACATGTGCATGGTTCGTTCGTTCGATCGTTCTTTCCTTCGTTCGTACGTATGTGTACTAATACATATGCTAATTCACGCCATATTGCCTCGAATAATCCCAGCGTAAGAGCTACCCGGTAATCTGTACAAACATGTGTTTCAGGAGCGGAATCCGGGCGTGCTGTGTCCTGCTGCCGTTTCTCGCTGCCACGTGGATCCTATGTGATTACGCCACGGCCCTTAGAACGACGGCGTTGCAGGTTATCTTCGCCATTACCAATTCTATCCTCGTAAGTAGCATAACGCATTTACGTGTGAGTCAATCCGTGCATCGTTCGAAACAATTCGAAGACACGAATATATCAAGATGGAGGCGTCGCGTGTCACGTGCCTGGAGCACGTGATACTTTTGCAGCAGTTCTAAAAGTACTCGAATTTTACTTTCTACGTTATCTTGTTGTTGTTGTTGTTTTTCCTTCCTATAATTCCCCTTGTTGTTTAATTTATTCTATTTACACAACATGCGAATTCCACCCAACACAATATGGTAATTTAAGAAATACAAAATATAAACCTTCACTAAAATTGCATATGACACAGCCAGGTCGACTATCCTAGTTAATGGACCGAAAAGTGCTTCAGTCGTGTGAAAGCGCACCGCTCGGACCACTTCGAGGATGACCGTATTTATACACGGCATTGCGACATCAATCTGGATTACATAGCACGTTTCACGCAATGGACCAATTCACGTTGCATCACACGATATCGTGGTTTATATTTAAACAACACGCAACGTAATATACTAACAAGGAAAACGGCATCAGGCGTTCTAATTCGAGCACATAACATCCCCAAATAGGATTTTTGTGATGATTAAAGGCATTATTATGCATATAATTACTTGCCGTTTGCTTATTGTCGGCTATATTGTTTGCGAGAGTAGTTTTTATTTGTCAGATTACGGGTTAATTAACCTTTTACCTTTGCATGTGTTTTCGTAAACATGCGAAGGGTGTGTAGGTCTTTCTTAAACTGGATCACGGATATTCCTTTATTGTACGTACGGTTTTTGTTAGAAGAATTACTAGAATTCTTCGTTTCACCCGCGATTGACTGAGGAATGGAGCCACATCTCTAAAAGGGAGATTGCCAGTTCGGTTTTTATTGAAGAATCGTTTTATACTATATAAACTGTACGTATTCCAACTTACCTAACGCCGTTATATGCAAAAACAACTTTGAAGTATACAACTCAATGTTTATAAAATTCGCCCAGCTGTCATTCAAATCCCTGAATAGCGAGCTCGGATAATTCCGAGGAAATGTTTGGTCTGACAGGGGCATGATGATATATTTAGTGAATACCTATCCACTCATTAGTAGTCGACCTTCGAGATCTGAGCGTAGATAAGCAAACAAACTGTTTCCGCCAGAAACACATTTCAACAATAATTTATACTGTGTATCATGATTTTACGATAAACACGAACGTATATCCTCACTATAATCTGTTCCGCCCACTCGATGTCTCAATCTCTCACGATCCTATCGCTCTCACGCTCCAAAGTTAACCTCTGCATTTTCGAGATATCTCATATCACCATTGTTATGTTGGTTTTCCTCTTCTGGTTCTACCACCGTCGTGCATGCGTTCCATAGTATCTATGTCAATATCTCCTCAGTAGTTCTCTGAAGGTGGCCTACCCAACTCGATCTGATCCCAAATTACTCATTGATATTACTGTTATGTTATTTGACAACACATTGCTAAATTCATAAGACGGGAATGCAATACGTTCAAATGTGAACATAAGGTCATCGGACGTCTTGTAACCCAACAAAATTAATTCCGTGTCTCGCCGTCTGTGATTAATTATCCGGGCGGTTGGCAATTTACAATTCACTGAATGTCAGACATGTTGAAGTCGTCCTGTAATGGCG
Organism: Paraescarpia echinospica; assembly: GCA_020002185.1. Lineage (NCBI taxonomy): Eukaryota > Metazoa > Annelida > Polychaeta > Sabellida > Siboglinidae > Paraescarpia > Paraescarpia echinospica. The sequence continues at coordinate 58,261,304 of CM034541.1, read as the reverse complement.
TCTACTGTGCAAACAAATGACAACATAAATTGGCGTCGACTTTCTATTGCAGGGTTTATGCGTGTTGCTGGTGATGTTCATCTTCAATGTGGAGGTAGGACATTCTCTTCCGTTTTAAACAAAAATGAAACTCGTAAAAGTAGATATGTCCCATAGCTCTGAGAAAACGTTATTCGGTAAAAGTCAAACTCTCATGTTGTTATGTTATACGTTGCGGCAATACGGGTCATACCGTTTACACGCTTAGACCATGTGAATACCATCACACAATAGAAGATTCTCGTCAGGTGTCTATTTGCTTGTTACTGTTGTAGTTGATGGTGCAATTGTGATTGTAAAAGTCATCTCTCATTTACTTAGTTATGTTGTGATTACTACTAATATCAACCAAAGCGGTTAGGATACGTGGCTAGCGGCACACAATAGACGGTTCGCGATATTAGTTTGTTTGTTTGGCAGTGTGCCGTAGCTTCGCCTAATAGCGGTTACGTGATCAATGGTATTCATTGCGACGAGAATGTAATTCAGGGACATCCAATAAACAGATCGATTTGCTCTTATTTCCGGTCCTAGTGGTGGCCATTATAGTTCGTGTCATCTCTGACTCAACACAGAATAGAAGGTGACACAATTCATAACAATAACAACCTCTCCATCTCTCTCTCTCTCTCTCTCTCTCTCTCTCTCTCTCTCTCTCTCTCTCTCTCTCTCTCTCGTGTGTGTGTGTGTGTGTGTGTGTGTGTGTGTCATGCCACGGAAAGTGTTCCCATTTCAAATTCACCACTTTCTTCTTGTCTCGTGGTGATTACTTTAAGACACCTTATCATATACTCTTAATCTTAGGCCGACTGTATGTCATATATCTTCAGAAACACAGTCATATTTTTTATTACTCTACGACAGCTGGTTCATAAGATATGATTGATTAAACTGGAGCATCCGCATACATGTCAGTTGTCTTTGTGTGTTTTCCATGTTTAGTATAATGTCAAAAGAAGGATTTGGAATTTAGAAACTCGTCGCCATTTGTCTTTTTGTTCAAATTAAGAAATGAACAGGTGTCAATAACCATAATTTGAAATTGCAGTCACTTAATACATTCTTTTAACATTTCAAATAATCTCATTCATTCTACGAAAAACATGGCTATCTCTAAATGGCATATATATGTGCATCTGCAAACCATTTGATCATGCTTTCATGCAAATTTCGTGACGGACATCATGTTCACATTTCCCTCAGCTTAACAATATTAAACTCTAAATTGACTTTACCCTACCTCTGTTGGCTGGTGTTTCCACGTTGTCTCACATGCAATGTAGTTTGATATTGATTCCATGTGTGCACTTTTAGTTGTACTGTATATGCAAGCTAGGCGTGATGTCCGTCACGTGCACAGTTAGCCGTGATGTCCGTCACAAAGGCTGCTGTGATCACTTGCATGTGCATATTTATACAAGTCATCATATTTGTTGGGTGTACATTACCCTTGCAAGTGTTTTCCAGCTCAATGGTGCATAACTATATGAAGTATGAAACAAAATATTTACTATTCTGTATAGTAAATGTTATTTTATTACTAATATGTTGTAGATGCATGTGGTTTGCAAAAATGTACATAAGTTGCACAGTGTCAACTTCTTTAATCTACACATGTGCAACCCAATTGTAGATATTCATAGATGTTTTAGCGCGACAAACTGCTAACGTTGCTGAGGCAGAGATTATGGAAGTTGGAAGGTTATAGTTTACTACAATGTCAGCATGTAGCAATCGTGCCATGCACAAGCTGTGTCAGCAATTTAGCATCACCAATCACACCAACCTATATGGTGGTCACCGACAAGCTTAGCGTTTGTTCGTCAACCATCTACGGTTATCTGAAATACTTGTCGCCTACCTGCAATACCATTATCATGTCTGTCAGAGCTTACGTACATACATTATGTGAGCTATTCATATCCGATACATTACAGGTACATTCGCATGCACGCTTCTTTGCCCCAATTTCATGGATCTAGTTCGAGGCCTGACGTGGGAAAAAGATTAACGATGGCATGGGCGGATCAATAAAGCGATCAGCATATAATATTGGCATGACTTGTCGAAGTCAACCATGGGAAGAACAATACCCTCAAACATATCATTACCAGAAATACCGAGACAAACTAATTACGCATGCGTCACCGCTGCACCCTTCCCGCGCGCGGCGGCGATATTAATTTGCATTACGCGCCCAAGACAAACGCACATGGCACACGAAAAAAGCACCCCACCACATTTCCCGACCAAACATCTGACCCGTGGTTATCTTCTGCATATACTGTGAAAAAATCATAAAAATCGGAGAAAATGTTTTGTTAACATCCTATGCATGAATGATTTGCCTATGTTTGCAATGTAAAATGGCAGCAAAGGTCGAATATCTTAAGGAAATAATACATTCAAAAGCCTACATATGATATGTTTGCGCAGACCGGTCACTTGCCGACCCCACATCTGATCCGTAGGTATCTTCAGCATATACTGTGAAAATATCATCGAAATCGGAGAAAAATGTTTGTTAACATCCTATACTTGAATGATTAGTCCTGTGTTTGTTAACACCCTATACTTGAATGATTAGTCCTATGTTTGTTAACACCCTATACTTGAATGATTAGTCCTATGTTTGTTAACACCCTATACTTGAATGATTAGTCCTGTGTTTGCAATATAAGTGGCAGCAAAAGATCGGATATCTAGGAAATGGCACGTACAAAAGCCTATATATGACATGCTGCCGTTGACCGGTCATTTACCGACCCGGCATTCAATCTGTAGGTATGTGTGGCATATATACTGTGAAAATATAGTCTAAATCGGAAAAATGGTTTGGTTAACCTGATTGAATTATTAGTCCTACGTTGGTAGTGTAGGCTCTAAATAGCAGTAACCGATTAGATAACTTCAGACACATTATATTCCTGAAATAAAATGAGAGACCCTTTAAGCTATAGGACAATTTATTTTAGAAACTGTACACATGATACAAATGACACAAACCAGTATTTGTCTAATAACACAAGATACTTGTTTTATGTGATCTCACAATTACAGCATAAGAACCATTTACGTAAACTTTATTATGAAGATTTCACATATATGTTCAGAAGTAGGTACATGTATGTGAAATGCTATAGCAGTCCGGTCATCTATGAGCCCGGTATTCAATACGTAGGTATCTTCGGCATCTTCGGCATAAAATGTGAAAATATAATTGTAATCGGATAACATTTTTTTAACATCCTATGCTTGAAAGACTAGTCCTATGTTGGTAGTGTTGACCCTAAATAGTAGTAATAGATTATATAACTTCAGTAACCAGCATTTTCAAAAGCCTATGTGAAATGCTGGCATATATCGGTGAGTTGCCGACATGCGCACTAGTTGCCAGCACAATGTAGCACCAACACGTGAAGTTTCAAGGCAATTAGAAGTAGAATGTTGGTTTCATGGTGGTCTGGAAGGTAGGTTGAAATTATTGTAACACCTAATACATTTGTAGGTCCTTCCACATCCTTCCCCCCGTTTTGTTTTTAGAAGTTGTCTTTGGGGAAACTGAGAAGATCAGAATTATTTTTAAATTATAGTAATAATATAATGTAATGAAAAATCACTAAACAGTTCAAAATAGCTTATTTAGGTTCGTCCACATCCTTCCTCCGTTTTATCTTTTGGGTGTTGTAATTCTCCGGGGAACTAAGTATACCCAGAATCATCATAAAATTATAATGTTCTTAAAAATCTCTTAACAGTTCTAATAAAATAGCAAATTTAACACAAACATTAGGTCTGCTTTGAGTCAGCTATTACCGAAAAATTACAATTAGAAGATGTGCTACTAGGTCTAGTAAAGGTACGATATATGATACTCATTCGTACATTTCAAAGGAGTCGAAAGAGGTTATGGGGGCTAAACCCACCAATATTTCGAGTTCATGGTAAAGTACCACCTTCAGTATTTTGTGAATGTGAAGATATCTCCACGCTTCGAAAGTAATGCCCGACAGCAGCGGGTGCTGAAATTCCGGCTCAGACCCCGATACACAACTCGTTCCGACTTCTATTCATTTACTTGCTGTTCTTCTACTAGAATAAATACGTTGACAGTTTGTTGTCCGTCAACTGTCGTTTAATAACCCGAAACATTGTACGCAATTTGTATCTCACCCCACGAAATATTCGAAATATCTGTCAATAGTCAGAGAGCTATAGTAAAATAATACTCGCTGTTGTCTCTCATTGTCATTTATTGCAGGGCCAGACGTCCCTACCGTTGATGTGTTTGGTACACACAATCTTTACACTCACGACATGACAGGTCTTGCAGATCCAGACTTCCCTACCGTTGATGTGTTTGGTACACACAATCTTTACACTCACGACATGACAGGTCTTGCAGATCCAGACTTCCCTACCGTTGATGTGTTTGGTACACACAGTCTTTACACTCACGACATGACAGGTCTTGCAGATCCAGACTTCCCTACCGTTGATGTGTTTGGTACACACAGTCTTTACACACACGACATGACAGGTCTTGCAGAGCCAGACGTCCCTACCGTTGATGTGTTTGGTTCCCACGGTCTTTACACACACAACATGACAAGTCTTGCAGAGCCAGACGTCCCTACCATTGAAGTGTTTGGTTCCCACGGTCTTTACACACACGACATGACAAGTCTTGCAGAGCCAGACGTCCGTACCGTTGATGAGTTTGGTACCCACGGTCTTTACACACACGACTTGACAGGTCTTGCAGAGCCAGACGTCCCTACCGTTGATATGTTTGATACCCACGGTCTTTACACACACGACATGACAGGTTTTGCAGAGCCAGACGTCCCTGCCGTTGATGTGTTTGGTACCCACGGTCTTTACACACACGACTTGACAGGTTTTGCAAAACCAGACGTCCCTACCATTGAAGTGTTTGGTTCCCACGGTCTTTACACACACGACATGACAAGTCTTACAGAGCCAGACGACCCTGCCGTTGATGTGTTTGGTACCCACGGTCTTTAAACACACGACATGACAGGTCTTGCAGAGCCAGACGTCCCTACCGTTGATGTGTTTGGTACCCACGGTCTTTACACACACGATATGACAGGTCTTGCAGAGCCAGACGTCCCTACCATTGAAGTGTTTGGTTCCCACGGTCTTTACACACACGACATGACAAGTCTTACAGAGCCAGACGTCCCTGCCGTTGATGTGTTTGGTACCCACGGTCTTTACACACACGACATGACAGGTCTTGCAGAGCCAGACGTCCCTACCGTTGATATGTTTGATACCCACGGTCTTTACACACACGACATGACAGGTCTTGCAGAGCCAGACGTCCCTACCGTTGATGTGTTTGGTACCCACGGTCTTTACACATACGACATGACAGGTCTTGCAGAGCCAGACGTCCCTACCGTTGATGTGTTTGGTACCCACAGTCTTTACACATACGATATGACAGGTCTTGCAGAGCCAGACGTCCCTACCATTGAAGTGTTTGGTTCCCACGGTCCCTACCGTTGATGTGTTTGGTACCCACGGTCTTTACACATACGATATGACAGGTCTTGCAGAGCCAGACGCTCTACCATTGAAGTGTTTGGTTCCCACGGTCTTTACACACACGACATGACAAGTCTTACAGAGCCAGACGTCCCTGCCGTTGATGTGTTTGGTACCCACGGTCTTTACACACACGATATGACAGGTCTTGCAGAGCCAGACGTCCCTACCATTGAAGTGTTTGGTTCCCACGGTCTTTACACACACGACATGACAAGTCTTACAGAGCCAGACGTCCCTGCCGTTGATGTGTTTGGTACCCACGGTCTTTACACACACGATATGACAGGTCTTGCAGAGCCAGACGTCCCTACCATTGAAGTGTTTGGTTCCCACAGTCTTTACACACACGACATGACAAGTCTTACAGAGCCAGACGTCCCTGCCGTTGATGTGGTTGGTACCCACGGTCTTTACACACACGACATGACAGGTCTTGCAGAGCCAGACGTCCCTACCGTTGATGTGTTTGGTACCCACGGTCTTTACACACACGACATGACAGGTCTTGCAGAGCCAGACGTCCCTACCGTTGATGTGTTTGGTACCCACGGTCTTTACACACACGACATGACAGGTCTTGCAGAGCCAGACGTCCCTACCATTGAAGTGTTTGGTTCCTACGGTCTTTACACACACGACATGACAAGTCTTACAGAGCCAGACGTCCCTGCCGTTGATGTGTTTGGTACCCACGGTCTTTACACACACGACATGACAGGTCTTGCAGAGCCAGACGTCCCTACCGTTGATGTGTTTGGTTCCTACGGTCTTTACACACACGACATGACGGGTCTTACAGTGCCAGACATCCCTACCGTTGATGTGGTTGGTTCCTACTGTCTTTAAACGCACAAAATGACAAGTCTTGCTAATAAGTATATATTACAATGACTATTAACCGGTAACTGATCCTGGGTAACATATATACGACATTCCTTTAAATGTTCGGGTGCTTCAAAGACTGAGTTAATAAATATTTCTCCTCTCACTTGTGTTACAGCATTGGAGTTTAAATGTGCTCTCCAAAATGACTACTATACAGCATCACGTTTGTAAAATCATGGGAATTCATTTTAAATATATAAGTATTTTTAATTGAGTGTTTATTTGTTGAAATTATAAATGGAGAATATTAATAACAGCAAATTTGTAAAAAATATATATTCAGATTCAAATTACATTGATATTCATAATATACATTCGTTTTGTGTCTACTTAAAACAAAAAATGTCCTCTTCAAAGCACATATATAAAAAAATCCTAAATTAAGAAACGGAAATATCTTTTTTGGTGTTACTATGTAATTTACTCTGCTATTTTCACTAGATATTTAAACAAAAATGGATTGTACATGGCTATGAAATATTATCAACTAATTCATTTTGGATTAAAGAAAAAAATCTAAATGCCATAAACATAACATATTCCAGTAATTCCAATATATCAAAGCAACAGTAAGGATTATTTTACTCATGTCTGATGTAGAAGTGAATTCTGATAACAAGTTATTGTAAGCGCGTGCGATGAATGTATGACTTAAATGTGTCTTTTACGCGTGTACCGATCGTACGATGCGCAGGCGATGCTTTAATTGGCCACGTGTTGCGACAAAAAATTAGTGCGTTGCGCTGCGACAAAAACAATTAGATCTGTCATTTAACGCGAAAGCTCGGTATTTCTTGTAATGTCCTACAGTCAACTGAAGCAGAAACACAAACAGCCGAATATGTGACAAGGTTTGCAACAGGGACACGCAGTACATGCAATTGCTTCATCAGAGCCGGGGAAACAGCATTTGGGTAACGCGTTGCTGTCCGGAGTGTTGCTTTTCTAAAGGTAACATCTCAATTGACTGTCCTGCATTAAAGAAGTCCTCGCTTCACTCATAAACAACATTCAACGACATATCACCAAAGCTAGATGACGAAGACATTACTCTCCAAACTGGGGAAACGCGTCGGGCCAGAAAAGATAGCGAGGATCGAGGTAAATAGCATGGAGCATGCTAACATAAATGATTTCAAATGTTTCCGATATTCACTTCGCAAAGGTCACTGAGACACATCTTTTATATTAACATAATAACACTGGTTAAAGAACACACATCAAGACGTGCGTGACATTGACTGTTCATTAGGATAAAATAGCTACACCGTGGAAATGGCTAAGGCAATGATGTCCGTCACGTGATTTGTTCGTATTCTTTGTCCAAATGCAGTAAACATTTTGATTTTGTTAACTGTTCGGTCTCCTCTGCTCAGTGAAGACACGATTAGCCATATGCATATTATTACGTATTTCTGGACATCCCATTATCACATCATCTTGCGTCAATTTATGTCTTCCTCATCATGTCCGTGACGAAACATTTTAAGATTAAATTAGCTTTTTTCGACGACAAACTGGTTGGAAATGGTCAAATGACAATATGAGTGAAATACCTACATATCACCTAAGGTAACTGCACTGTAGAGAAGAGAGAATAAGAATAGGAATAAGAATAAATTAATCATAATTTGCAACTTTTCCAACTTATGTTGGCCGATAAGTAGTTAGGCAAGTTCGTTATCCATATCGGACAGGAGTATTCAACTACTGGTATAATCACAGATACATGTATTCTAACCAAATCATTTTGGTTGATACCAGCACGTTTCAACTGATAAATCATATACACTCTCTTTCTTGCCTATATAATATTTCATCTACATGTGCATTCCCACTTAAATCCGATGATATAGTTATACCGAGAACGTTTGCATGAATAACTCTTTCAATATCAGTCCCATTTACATCAATATACGGCAGAGATTCTACAAATGTTCTATCTTTACCGTAACATATAACCAGTTATTTTGTCTTACTCGTATTGATGTGCACGTCATTATTACTAGACCATTGCTCAATAATGTTAGAAGAATCCTGTCGTCAATATATTTACACATAGGACAAGATGTTTGCAACTCATTAATATGAACCACAAAGTGTTTTGGTCCTGACAAAGTTCCCCGAGGAACACCTCTATTGGGGCAGCCTGGCTTTGACAAAGCGTCGCCGATTTTTACTCTCTGTTCACGGTCTAGTAGAAATTGCAATCAGTTTCTGTATTAGTCTTGGTTAATTAGTATCATGGTTAATTAGATAAAATGCTTTGCTGCAGTCGAGAAAAAGCACTCTTACAAAATATATCGGTGGTTTCATACCATTTATGAAGCATTCCAACAAGAGCGACCGTGGTACCAGTCCCTACGATACCTCCAAACTGCTTGCCGTCTATTTGTGGTTTAACATAAACATCGACCCACTTTAGCACTGGAGATTCCAAAACCTTAGCCAGAATTGGTGTATGCGATACAGGTTTAATGTCATTTTCAACTGTCACTGGAGGGTGTTTCTTCGACAACGGAAAAACGGTTGCTCATTTCCACAATTTTGGCAATACACCTTAACTGAGCGAGCTGTTGAATATTGCAGTGACCGGTGCCGCAAGAAGGTGCGAACAGTTTGTCAAAGCCCAAGGTCCCGGCATCTTGTCCGAACACGTGGCTTTGTTCACTTTTACCTTACTAAGTGCCTTCTCAGTGTCAGTCACGAGGATTGTGAATTCAGCTGGCAATGGTTCCTCAATGTCAAAGATCGGGTGGGAAGACTGCAATCTCGGTAAGTCTTTACTCACCGACACGAAGAACGTATTCATGGAGTTGACTAAGTTCTCCACATCTCCACCAGTAACTTTATTTGCCAGCACCAGCATCTCAATGCGACTGTCAGATAAGTTTCCCGTGAGTGATTTCATATGCTTTCACCAGTCGCGTGACGATGTTTCCTCAACTGATGCTATTTTAGATTGATAGAACTGGTGTCGTAATTTAGGTGATGTGCGATTCACTAAATTCCGGAGTTTATTGGCCCGTTCCGTGTCACCTGCCTTGCGAGCACGTTGCCTCTGTCTAATAAGGTGTCGGAAGCGGTTTGTCTGTGCTGTGACGTGACACAGTCTTGTACGAACAGCACGTACGTATCTAGTAAATGGTCCATGGTTTCTTGGAAGATATTAAGCTGTTCCTCGCACACAGGCAATGTGTACATATACTCCAATTTGGTTTGTGAACAATGTAACGTGTGTATTTAGTGCCGCATCAATTGTCTATCTTTGCCCACAAAACACGTTATGAATCAATATAAACAACCTGTTTATTTCAATGCAACCATGCACATTTTCAACAATTAGCACACCAATGGTACGTGATGCAATAACATGTGTAATTATTGCAGTCCCAACGAAAAGGTTTTGAAATATAGCTAGTTACAAAAATATCTGATACTTTGAACAATACGTATGGTGACCGTCACGTTTACATGGTCCGATTTGCAATTGTCATTAATATATCCAGCTTGAAGCATGCCCGTATACATACGTACACACACACACACACACACACACACACACACACACACACACACACACACAGGTACACACATACATACATATATATATATATCCTTAAAGTACAAGTTTTAAATATAACCATCAACGATGTTGGGGTACAGAGGGTGGCGAATGGAATTTTCAGAAGAATGTAAAAAAGACCATTAGTAATTTAATAGTATTATAGAGTATATTATAAAGTATATTAGTAGTATAGTATATTAGTAACATAATTATATAATACAATGTGGACTTTATTTTATGGCATGGCTGACATACGAAATATAATTTGGCACATGATGTCCGTCACATGCAGAAAAAAAGCAAAATTGTTGGTCTTGTAAAACAGGTTTATATGTTGTGATTTTATTGGATATGCACTGAATTGCAATATTTGTATGCTCGGTTTAGTTCCTCTTTCAGGAACATGTGGAAATTAGAGTGTTAGGACACATTTTTATTTTGTCACCACGATTTGGAGTGGGAAAATTTTCCGTGATCTGGCCTATATATATATGTATATATATATATATATACACACACACACACACACACAATATCATTTTAGCAGGTTATATACATGTATACATACATATATATATATATGTACATACAACATATATATGATATATACATATAGTATATATAGTTATATATATATTAGTTGTGAGTGAGTATATATTATATATTATTATATAACCCTCACGTATCGCGGGGCATATATATATATATATGTACATACAAATATATATATATATATATACATATATAGGTACATAGTATATATATATATATTATATACATATATATATTATATACATATATGTATAACCTCACGTATCGTGTGTGTATATATATATATATATATATCACCTCACCTATGCCGTAAATATGTGTGGCCGTTGGGGCACCTGATGATAATCGCACAATCTGTCTCCACCTCTGTCAGTCTTTTGCTGTCATATGTGTCTCGTAGAAGTCGAGGCCTGTCCATTCTTTGATGTTGTCTTACCAATTCTTTTTCTGGCTGCCTCTCCTTCTCTTCACTCTCACTGTGCCTTGGAGGGTGTTTTTTTGCCTGGCCAGTAGATCGTGTGACATGGCCATAGCAATTCAGTTTGCGTTTTCTGACTGTAGACAGGATGTCTTCGTGTTATCCGATGTCTCGATTGATTATATTTCTCACTTCCTCGTTTGTGACATGGCCTGTGTTTGGGATGTGCAAGCTTTTTCGGTAACATCTCATTTCCATAGCTTGTATTCTTCTCTTTAGTTCTACTGTTAGGGTCCACGTATCAGAAGCGTAGCCGATGTGGTATTTCTTCGTAGTAGCCCAGAGAGCTGCATGCCATACTTTATCGATAGCCTTCTTGAAATCGATGAAAGCATTGTAAATGTCTTGTTGGTGTTGTTGATTTTTTTTGTATAAAATTCGAACATTGAAAATATGTTCAGTTGTACTTCTCCCTGCCCGGAAGCCAGCTTGTTCCTCTGCGATGATGTTTTCTGCTAGTAGCTTTAGTCTGTTTAAACTAACTTTCAGCGATACTTTACTTGGATGGCTGATAAGGCTGATAGTACGGTGGTTTTGGCACAGTTGTAGGTTACCCTTTTGGGAAGTTTGATAAGTGATTGTGTCCGTGTTGTGGGCCACTCTCCTGACTTCCAAACTTGACACACACACGCACTTTCTACCTCCCTCCCTACCTACCTTCCTCCCTCCTCCCTCCGTCTCTCCCCCGTCTCTTTTTCCCTCTTTCTCTCTCCATCTTGGATTTTAGGAGATACGCAGCATTCGTTCTACCTACCATGACATTATTAAAATAGGCAAAATAAGCTAAATAATTTACCCATTTTGTTTCTATAAAATGTACCGTTTTATTATAGACTGCTAAATACACAGTATTCACTTTGTTGTTTTCTCTTTGTTACACATGGCTGATACGCTCGCCGTCATCAATCACAACGCGATCTTAATCAAACGTAATGTATGGCCATGATACATATGTATGCATAGTAATCTGAAGCGGAAGCCTGACTGTTGTAAAACAAGGTAAAGAAGGATGCTGGGTAATTGAGTATGTCACGAAACAGTCGATCTTGATAACGTTTTACTACCCGTTATACTGATGCAACTATAAATTGTTCTGCGACACGTGATGATCACTTATCACAATACAAACTACACAGGTGTGGGTCAATGCCCTGCATAAGTAAGCAAGACAAAGTGTGTCTGCTGTTGGTCGTCTGAAAATGTGCTAGTAATTTATGATTATTTTACCAAGCTGAATTTCAAATCCATTCATCTGTCGCGTTTGTTCCATCTACGTCTTGCTTGAACAGGAACAGCTTGAACCTGCAGTCTCCCAATAAGGATTACTAGCAATGGAGGCAATTTCCCATGCATGGTTTCCCGTGCATGACTTTCAGCAAGAATAGGTCAAAATATTTAAGTAGTTACTAATAATTATATTTTCTTTTTTGTAACGTATATTGTCGGCTTATTGTTAATTAACATGAATTGCGTAATCAATACTATAATAATGTATGTTGTAGCTAGCACAAGCCAGACGACAAGGAAAGATGAAATTCAAGGCGAGACACAAGATTGTACCTACGAATGACACATATGATCCTACTTCCGTAAAGGTACTTATTTGTCCACAACTACATTGTGTGTGTATACTTGTGTGTGCGCGTGTGTGTGTGCGTGCGTGTGTGTGTGTGTGTGTGTGTGTGTGTGTGTGTGTGTGTGTGCGCGCGTGTTTGTGTGTGCTTGTGTGTGTGTGTATGTGTGTGCGTGTGCGCGCGTGTGCGTGTATGCAGTCATTTCGAATAGCTTTCAGCTTACTTCAGTTTGTATCTGATTGCAAATGCTAACCAAGCTATAATAGCAATATTTAATTTTGTCCAAATATGCCAGTAACGTCACTACAATGTTGCAAACATGAATCATGTTCAGGGGTGCAGTGAGGGGTGTTATGCAGAACAACGTTGGTGTTAAAACTAGGCCAAGCGAGCAATTATCAGTTGTAGTGCGCTCAGATCTTAATGAACCTTATTTTCGACTTGGATTTATGTGTTGATAATGTGGCATTGGCTAAATTGGCGGCATTAACATGTATCAAAATAAAACGTTTGTATACAAAATAAGGGTCATGTTTCGGTGCAAATAATCGGAGAGTGAGGCATATTCTAGTGCTCATGATTTCCGGATCCTCTTATGTGTGAATGTATATATATATATATATATATTTAACAAGATTTAACAAGATTGCCATCCAGAAAATTACTCTGGATGGCAGGTGGACAAGGAAGCCTTTTGGCTTATCGAGAGTCCAATACTTTTTATCTACATGTATCCCGCCTTTTTAAGGTGTGTGTCGATTTTATTTTTAAACATATTCACGCTACTAGCACCAACACAATCAGGAGATAATCTGTTCCATTCATTTACAGTCCTTTGTGAGAATGAGAACTTTCTTATATTTAATCTACACTGCTCCTTTACTAATGTAGCTTCATGTCCTCTGGTCCTTCTATTTTTCTTAACTGAGAAAAAAATGTTTCTATCAATATTTTCATAACCATTCAATATTTTAAACACTTCTATCTGATCTCCTCTCAATCTCCTGGTCTCTAATGTTGTTAAACCACATTCTTTTAGGCGCATTTCGTAACTAAGATCCCTCATATTTGGTATCATTTTAGTCGCTCTCCTCTGTACTCTTTCTAGCATATCTATGTCCTTCTTGCGATATGGCCTCCATGCTTGTATACAATATTCTAAATGAGGCCTCACTATTGTTTTGTACAGCGGTACTATTAATTCTTTTTTCTTATACGCTATATTTCGCCTAATTAATCCAAGGATTATACATATTGTATGTGTAGTGTGTATGTGTGTGTGTGCGCGCGCGCGCGCGCGTGCGCCTGTTTTTTAACGTGCTATGTACTGGTGGTGTGTTGTCTGTTTTTTTTTCAGGCCGTGGAATAACGAAGAATGTTCTGCGAGACTGCTAACTGCTTCGGTGTGATGCACAGTTTGAACATATTCCCAACACTGAAGAGGAACCATTCACTCCGGTCGAACAAAGCGGTGATAACCTTGATCGGGTGTAACGTGTGAAACACTCAATCAATCACGCGCTCGTGCGTGTGGCATGCGATTGCATTTGTTATTGAAATGGGACTAATGTGATACGCAATCACAAAATCGAGAGATGAGGTTCGACATTCGATATGTAACTTTGCACTAATATGTTTGCAACTCTACGCAAATTCGCTAGGGAAGGACTAGGTGCGATGTGTAGATTGTTTAGTCTGCGTGAGCACTCTGTCAGCAGTAGGCTCGTGCATTTGTTAACATCGCAGGCACGGCGTTAACTCAACTGTAAGTATTCTTAATAAGGTGTGTTGGCAGTGTAAACTGCCTACATGTTTTTGCCTACCTGATATTGATTGATCTTAATCAACTCACCTCATTACATGCTCAACAGGTATGTGTATAACATGCAATATCAAGTAACAGTGCGTGCGTGCGTGTGCGTGTGTTTGCTCGCGTTCGTGTGTCTAGAAACGTAATACTACCAGTTAATAGAGTGTGTAAACAGAACAATGTAATGATTCAAACAGTGCTGACGACGGCCGACATGACGACGACATCAAAACGACGGCGACGTCGACTTAAATGTCCCCATGATGTCGCTCCGCGGATGACCTAAATGCATTTTCTCTATATTAATTCAATAAATACGACATTACGCATGTTGATTTCGATGCCCTGTAGGTTACGTCAGTTATAACAAATAGTTTTACGTGAATATTTGCATATTACAATACCAGGATTGTTGATCTCTATGATCTTTACGCCCTGTAGGCTACGTTAGTTATAGGAAATATTTTGACTTGGATATTTACATAACGGGTTGATCACGTGTTACTCCTCGTGCTGTGGTCTACGCGAGTTTCTCCTTGAACGAATATTCATTAACTAGCGTTTGGTACAGAATCTTATGTCAACGTATGACTGTTGTCCTACTGACATTATGATGCTGTATTTGTGTTTTTGTGTAATAGACTACAACGACTAATATATGTCAATAACACAAGTAAATTTAAAAAAAATACTTAATGGTTGGTGTTTTTTAATAATATGTATATATATATATATATATATAATGATGTTTCTAACTGATGCATCTGATGATCTGATAGAAGGTGACGACTCCTTACCAGTGTGCTCGAGCTGAGGACGCTCGCTTTCCATCCGTTCTGCATCACTCACGACAGTCTGATAGAAGGTGACGACTCCCTACCAATGCGCTCAGGCTGAGGACCGTCGCTTTCCATCCGCTCTGCATCACTCACGACAGTCTGATAGAAGGTGACGAATCCCTACCAATGCGCTCGGGCTGAGGACCGTCGCTTTCCATCCGCTCTGCATCACTCACGACAGTCTGATAGAAGGTGACGAATCCCTACCAGTGCACTCGAGCTGAGGACCGTCGCTTTCCACCCGCTCTGCATCACTCACGACAGTCTGATAGAAGGTGACGACTCCTTACCAGTGTGCTCGAGCTGAGGACGCTCGCTTTCCATCCGTTCTGCATCACTCACGACAGTCTGATAGAAGGTGACGACTCCCTACCAGTGTGCTCGAGCTGAGGACCCTCGCTTTCCATCCGCTCTGCATCACTCACGACAGTCTGATAGAAGGTGACGACTCCCTACCAGTGCGCTCGAGCTGAGGACCCTCGCTTTCCATCCGCTCTGCATCACTCACGACAGTCTGATAGAAGGTGACGACTCCCTACCAGTGCGCTCGAGCTGAGGACCCTCGCTTTCCATCCGCTCTGCATCACTCACGACAGTCTGGTAGAAGGTGACGACTCCCTACCAGTGTGCTCGACGACTCCCTACCAATCATTATTGTGCTCATCCAGTCGTGAAAGGCAGCACTGGTGCTTGCGAAACACGGCGGGTAGGAGTGTGGGTGTAGTATAGATCTTCCAGATTTCAATTCGAATGGAGTAGTAAAGTCAGGATGATTGAGCACGCTGAAATGCTGTCTTCCAGTGTCCCGCTCTCTTGCCCCGTTTTTCATCATGATCGTAAAATAGCCTATCAGTTGTCTTCGAGAGTAGCTGACACAGCTTTCGACTTGCACAGCAATTGAGTTTCCGACAGGAGTTTCTTCGTGCGTATTCGATGGTGAGTGGGTCGGGTCATCGTGCTTCGACTCCTCCTTGTCTGCGGGGTGCACCGGTTCATCGATAGACTCCTCTCTTGCCGAGTCTTGCAGATCCTCGTCATTGCCATTACTGGGCTCGCCATCTTCCGCTGACCCTTCATAGTCTCCACCATCAAGCCGTGCCCGTTTCAGCTCTTGGCTCCACAAAATCCATTCGCCTTTTTAAGGTATATAGCAGCTACTTTGCATATCCCGAGTACAATTAATATGGTTCTTACTCGCAGTCGGAATGACGTCCGCAGCAGTCCTCGCCACCAAGATACACACCCTATAACGTCTAAATGAAAAAAATGGCTTTTAACCCAGGATTTACATTTTGGTGGGTTTCCAAACGGGTATTCACCCTGTTAATTGCAGGGCAATACCATGGTTGCTTTTTGGGGGTGCGTTTTGACGGAAAGCAGTTTTGTGTATTTGAGTCAACTGTGTATCAGTTTTAGCCGGAGCCTCAACTCCTGTCCATCGGACTGACACCGAACGACGGGTGGCGGTGGGGGATGCTGTTGGTGATTGTTTGCTGTGACGTTCCGTCTGTAGGACCCCAACATATAGGCCTGTAGTTTCCTATGGACCACACAAGAGTGCAGGATTTGGTTACGCCCCAGACCTACGTATTGTTCCGGTTGTGCCTGATCGAACGTTTTTGAAATAGGAAAATATGGGTAGGAATTAGTTATAGAATCTAAAACCGATCAATACCAAACTGTGTTAGGGAAATTGTGTTTACAGTTGCATACGGGAATAATAATGTCTATCTGAACACAGACATATGATGGCTGCTTTTGGCAACTATACTGCCTCGAGTTTTGATCGTCGGTCCGGCCCTGTGGGCCGCGGTGCCGGGTAGAATGCCGGTAGGATGCCGGGTAGGATGCCGGGTAGGATGCCGGGTAGGATGCCGGGTAGGATGCCGGGTAGGTTGCCGGGTAGAAACACGGGTGGTGCCGGGTAGATGCCGGGTAGGCCCTCGGATACGATCACACAATAACGTTAACACCGACAGACGAACTGCGCTAAACACACACACACACACAAACACACACACACACACACACACACACACACACACACACACACACACACACACACACACACACACACACACACACACACACACACACACACACACACACACACACACACACACACACACACACTCCACACACACACACACACACACACACACACACACACACACACACACACACACACACACACACACACACACACACACACACACACACACACACACTCGCACACACATCGCATTTGAATACGTCCACCATATTTCCGCATCGCAAATTTGTCAAGACAATCGTGCGGACCAGCCGATGCCAACAATTCTGCGTTGGCCTTTGACGAGAACACAATTCAACCACAAAAACTGCTGACACTACAGAAGTAATGCATGATATCTTGTTTTTGTGATGTCAGCCTTATTTCCATTTAGCAAAATGGGTCACGATAATCGCGCGGGCCATCCGTCTTCAACATTCCTTCATCTGATGGAGATTAGCATTTACTCTTGTATTCTGTTTACGCAAACCCCGATTGGATATTTTTGGAATAATCCACAGTTTTTGATGTAACGACAGTGCTGTCAATAGGCGAGTTACATCAATAGGCCTACGCACTGTGTTATTTCAGTTACGACACGTTAACATTTTTGAACATGTTTCTCACAGTCTACCTGCAACCACGCAATTAGGCTGTTTCTATTTTTGGCCCACCGCACCATTACAAATTCGCAGTTCGCCACTACATTCTTCGTGTATCCCGTAACCACGCGGTCGCCATTACATTCTTCGTCTATCCCGTAACCACGCGGTCACCATTACATTCTTCGTGTATCCCGTAACCACGCGGTCGCCATTACATTCATCGTCTATCCCGTAACCACGCGGTCGCCACTACATTCTTCGTCTTTCCAGTAACCACGCGGTGGCCATTACATTCTTCGTGTATCTCGTAACAACGCGGTCGCCACTACATTCTTCGTCTATCCCGTAACTACGCGGTCGCCACTACATTCTTCGTCTATGCCGTAACCACGCGGTCGCCACTACATTCTTCGTCTATCCCGTAACCACGCGGACGCCACTACATTCTTCGTCTATCCCGTAACCACGCGGTCGCCACTACATTCTTCGTCTATGCCGTAACCACGCGGTCGCCACTACATTCTTCGTCTATCCCGTAACCACGCGGTCGCCATTACATTCTTCGTCTATCCCGTAACCACGCGGTCGTCATTACATTCTTCGTCTATCCCGTAACCACGCGGTCGCCACTACATTCTTCGTCTATCCCGTAACCACGCGGTCGCCACTACATTCTTCGTCTATGCCGTAACCACGCGGTCGCCACTACATTCTTCGTCTATCCCGTAACCACGCGGTCGCCACTACATTCTTCGTCTATCCCGTAACCACGCGGTCGCCACTACATTCTTCGTCTATGCCGTAACCACGCGGTCGCCATTACATTCTTCGCGTATCCCGTAACCACGCGGTCGCCACTACATTCTTCGTCTTTCCCGTAACCACGCGGTCGCCACTACATTCTTCGTCTTTCCCGTAACCACGCGGTCGCCACTACATTCTTCGTCTATCCCGTAACCACGCGGTCGCCACTACATTCTTCGTCTTTCCCGTAACCACGCGGTCGCCATTACATTCTTCGTCTATCCCGTAACCACGCGGTCGCCACTACATTCTTCGTCTATCCCGTAACCACGCGGTCGCCACCACATTCTTCGTCTATCCCGTAATCACGCGGTCGCCATTACATTCTTCGTCTTTCCCGTAACCACGCGGTTGCTATTACATTCTTCGTCTATCCCGTAACCACGCGGTCGCCACTACATTCTTCGTCTTTCCCGTAACCACGTGGTCGCCATTACATTCTTCGTCTATCCCGTAGCCACGCGGTCGCCACTACATTCTTCGTCTTTCCCGTAACCACGCGGTTGCCATTACATTCTTCGTCTATCCCGTAACCACGCGGTCGCCATTACATTCTTCGTCTATCCCGTAACCACGCGGTTGCCATTACATCCTTCGTCTATCCCGTAACCACGCGGTTGCCATTACATTCTTCGTCTATCCCGTAACCACGGGGTCGCCATTACATTCTTCGTCTATCCCGTAACCACGCGGTTGCCATTACATTCTTCGTCTATCCCGTAACCACGCGGTTGCCATTACATTCTTCGTCTATCCCGTAACCACGCGGTCGCCATTACATTCTTCGTCTATCCCGTAACCACGCGTTCGCTGGGGTTCCACTGATGATTTTCTGACAGCTCCGCCAATTCTCTCGATTCTCTGCCGCCCTCTGGAAGGTGCCGAAGGTTAAATCAGTTCACTCATGACTGTTGTCGTCCCATCTCTTCCTCTCTGTCTGATTCTCTAGCTTCCTTCTGGCACAGTGCTTTGCAGGATGGTCTTTGCAAGGCCGGGTGATTTTGTAACATGTCCATACCACTTCAACTTCAGTTTTTTTTACTGTCGTTAGGAGGATTTTAAAAGGTTCAATGGCGTGCTTGATTATGTTGCGGTCTGCTTCGTTGGTGATATTGTCCTTGTGTGATATGCACAGGATATTACGGTAGCATCTGATCTCCGTGGCCTGGATGGATTCTTATTTGCAAGTCTGGTGTAACGGTCCACATCTCTCAAGCGTAATGGAAGACTTACATCATATCGGAGCCATGAGTCTAATTTTTGAGCTGGCAGAAACTTTTTTTGTCATTCCAAATTACTTTTAGTCTTATCAGCGCTGCTATTGCCTGTGCAGTACTGGATAACACTTCAAGTTTGGATCCATCGTTTGTGATAATTGCACCCAGGTACTTCAAGTTGGATACTGTTTCAAGGTTTTGGACATTTTTGCTTTGATTTATGTCTTAATGCCATTGGAGTTGATTGTCATCAGCATTGTTTTCTCGGCAGTGATCTCCATGCCATATACTGCAAATGATACACTACATTTTGTATAATTACCTCCATTGATATTTCGCAAGGCTCTGCGTATTTGTTGTTGTTGAATAAACTTTCATTCATTCATTTACGTGACTTCTGACAATCATAGAAAACGCGCAGGGGGAGGTGGGCACCTATGAGTAATTTTAAACAAAACTCCGTGATAGGGTCTTGAAATTGGAAAGGCTGGGATATGCCAAAGTTCAAACATGTGAATATTTGTGGCTGAAGATGCTCCAACCGTTTGGTGCGTTAAGAAACAACAACACGTTATCGTTTAAAACAGATCACTGAGTTGAGCATGTAATTGTTATTACAATAAACACGTGCTATATTGATACAATCTATAGATAATAAGTCATATTAAAATATGATATTAGAGCTTTACAATGCCTGTATGTCACTCATTAAACATTACTATTCTTTCCTAGAACAATGAGCCTTTTGCATAAATGTCAATTATGCAAATCTATGTTAGTTACCCACTGCCTCCCTACCTTCCTCTGGAACGTTACAAACAACTGACCTAACCATCACATGACATATTGCCTAGCAACAAGGCCTTAAATGGACGACGAACACGTGGATCGTTCCAACATTCAGCCCTTATATGTTGTTCAAATTCTGCTCCCAAACGTTTTTTTTTATTATAAAAGCATTAGGCAAACGTGTTTAAGCGAAAACTGCATTCGGCAATTTGTTTTCTGCCTGATGCCTGCTGTCTATGTAATATTACTTTTTGAAAGGCAATTTTGATTTCGACGTGTGTAAACTGCGACGTACTGTATTCACCAATTGACAGATTCGCTACGTCGCGGTTTTTCTTAGTCAAAATCAAAATGATGCACGTCACCTTCGTCAAGTTTTGCCTTTACCAACAATATTGATAACCGTTGTATATGTGAATTACATCACAATTTCGACATGTCATCTCGTGTACCAATCATTTCCATACATATTTGTTACTTTGAAAACATTGCCTTATGTTGTATCCTAAAGAAAGACGTTTGGGGGCCAACATTTCACGTGTTCGGCATCCATTTTTGATGTTCAGCTTTGCTTAATAAATGTTCTTTATATTGCAAGGGCGGCCTGACATCTGCTAAGTCAATATTGCTAGGGCGGCCTGACATCTGCTAAGTCAATGTTGCAAGGGTGGCCTGACATCTGCTAAGTCAATATTGCAAGGGCGGCCTGACATCTGCTAAGTCAATATTGCAAGGGCTGCCTGAAATCTGCTAAGTCAATATTGCAAGGGCGGCCTGACATCTGCTAAGTCAATATTGCAAGGGCGGCCTGACATCTGCTAAGTCAATATTGCAAGGGCGGCCTGAAATCTGCTAAGTCAATATTTCCCGCATACTATTTTGCTTAAACAACTTTATCAATATTTTGTGTTGCAAAGAAAAGTATTTTAATCGAGAAATTTGAATAAAATATTCGACGGGACGTCAGGTAGCTCCACGTGTACGACATCTATAATAATAATAATATTTTATTTTGTTAAGCGCCACAACCAATGTTGTTCAAAGCACTTTACAACGATATACAAATGCACGTTAAAATATTGCATTTGAATAAAAACAATAGTTATTATATCATAGATAAAATGAACTAATAATAATTGTAACTAAGACAATAAATAGAGTAGAAGTAGAAAACGAATGTGATATAAAATATCATATAATGAAATAAAAATAGTTAAGATAATATTGTTTTTATTTTAATTAATAAATAAAGATTAATTTGAACATCAATAAATTAGGCTAAAATGTATATGAAAATAACTAAATAAATATACATAACAAATATAAAATTAATAAATATATAAATAAATAAACGTTAAACATCAATCAGCTATGGTAAAAGAATGTTGGTAATCGTCTGAGTTGAGTGTTCAACACAGATTTAAATATTGAAAATGTGACGGACCCTGTTGCTAGGCAATAGGTCACGTGAGTGTTGCCTCTTTTGGGGATTGTGAGACCAACGTCGTGGTATTATTATTAAAGAAGATTGGCCGCTAAAATCGTCTACGGGGTGTCAGAACTGAATGCTTTGTAATCAATATTTAGGTTTTGCTACTAGACAACTAATTAAACGTTGATGGTGAGCCACAGAAGTGTGTGCCTTTCAGGCTTGCGGTCTGTCGCTAGAATGATATCTTCAGCTGTTATTGCAAGAGATTATAGCTGAACAAGCTTTCAGTATCAAGGGGAACCGAAACACACGGAACGTCGGTTATCCCGGTGCACCGCCTTCCATCAGTATACCCGGACATCGCGGGGTCACACATCAAGTCCATATAATACATTTTGGGTAATGTTAGCGTATTATATAAATACAATTCATAACAATGTTCACTGGTTAACCGAATTACTCTTTTATGAAAACTGGGACTCTGTTCGATTTACTATTGGTAATAATCTGTCACTTGAGCGGCCATTGAGAGGCCACGCGCCAACAACGACCACATTATTGTTGCATTAACAACGTTTCTAAACCGGTCACCCGCCTAGGTGCTTTCCATGCATGCGGGTCACACATAATATTCATACAACATGTGTTGCTATCGTGAACATGTTTTAACACGATTTGGCAAGCAATTGAAATGCAACAGTTCTACGACACATACGGAGTCCGCCTTGTCAATTTAGTTGACCGAAATATAAATCTTACTATCGAAGGGTGAAACAGAACTGGTTTTTTTCGTAGGATGATTTATTACTCTGTCAAATATGTTGAAGTCGTAAACAAGTCATACAGTTTCAGACGGTGAATATGTATACTACAATATATATATATATATATATATATGTGTGTGTGTGTGTGTGTGTGTGTGTGTGTGTGTGTGTGTGTGTGTGTGTGTGTGTGTGTGTGTGTGTGTGTGTGTGTGTGTGTGTGTATGTATGTATATATTGAAACATAACTCGGACAGGTACACTGAGATCGATACATTAAAAGTAGTGGAACATCTTAATTATACCCACCTGTCCTACAAGCTGTTTACCAATGAAAACGGTTTTAAATTCCATTTAAATATGTCGTATTATAAACTTCGTTTGTCGACGAAAGCGAGTATAGTTTGACGTATGACGTATACCCCCTAACTTCATTAATTGGATATCACTTTCTCAGCAACATCTCCCCAGACATCATTACGAATATGGGGGCGTCCCGGAGTGTGTTGGGAGTTCTCTACTCTACTCCACGTACACCAACGACCTCAGGAGTGAATTTGACTCTAATGTCTTGGTTAAAAGGATTCTTTGATTCTTTTAATCTCTTTGCAACGTACGCAATTATTAGGTAATCCTGTTAATATGATTATTTCATGTAATTCTATGCCTTTATTCCATTGGAATTATGCTTCATTAATCACTAATCATCCTGACAATATATCGAAAAAATGTGGAGTCTCTACTTTGGGCCCACCTTCACGTTCCGTATAAGGCATCCTCATGAATATTCGGGACTGTTCGTCAGACTTTAGTGTAGCGCCGTGGTGCAGTGATTAGAGTTTCGGACTCTCAACCGAGAGAACCCGGGTTCGAATCCTGTGCGGCGGTGTCGAATCTTGGGCAAGTTCGTTCATTATGCGTTGCTCCAGTTAACTCAGCTGTATAAATGAGTATCTGGCTATAGACAGTGGTGGATATTTGTGTACGAATAGCCTTCGCGCATTAATTACAGCGTGGCTGGATGCTTTCCAGAGAAGTCGAGATGGTGTTCGATTGAACAAGTCTGCCAGGGAGTAAATTGAGCAATTCTAAGGACTGGATGCTGCGCTACATAAGAACTTACCTTTACTTCGATTAGCTACGCCGAGTTAATAGATGCAAGAAATACGTCATCAACATGTGTGTATATGGATTAGCCACCGCCATGCGAATGAGTCGTAACCGAAAAAATTATCAAAATGAAACGTGGACCAGCTGCTGTTTATGTCACAGATTCAGCAAAGAAAAGAAGGAAAATATATGGAATAAACGGAGAATGAACACAGTGACAGTTCATGACAGACGGATTGATTTAGAAGAAAAAACACCACCTCTCCGTGCACGAAGCCGCCGATGGCGACGCCGATGTCATATTGAATGATTGACATTGTTTTTGTTGGAATATAAAAAACTACGGTACTATCATGTTCATTTTTCATTAGGTACATGTGGCTATACATTTTGAAGTGACGTTTTAATGAAACGTTTAGATAACAGAAACTTACTGAAGCCGAGAAACATTCAATAATGAAACAATTTTATTTGCACCATAAATCCAGCTGCTATTTCCATAAGCAATATTATACATTATACATCACTAAAGTTAATTACTGTATTAAAATAGGATAGGTGATTATGTACTTTCTTGTCTACATAAGGTTTAATTTTAGTTTGAAAAATGTAGATCTATAAAGAGCATAACCTTATGGTCAACAAAATTTTAAAATATATTGCATCCGCGTAAAAACGTGTTTTATTTTGTACAGGGAGTGCAAAAATTATTTATTCTGCCATCATTTAGAGTAAAAAATATTGAATTTTTTTCTGTTGAACTCCTGTTTCGATAACAAATAAAATGGCCATTGTATGCTGGAAATAATGTTATAAAATTACAAAACGTTAAAAGTAACGCCTACTGTACAGTCATCATTGGTGTATTTAGCTTAAGAAGATCCCTAAAACATTTTGAATGTTGTGGAACATTTATATTTTATGAATTTTCTAAATTATTGTAAAAGCAACTTTAGCGACACTTTTTATACACTATTCTCAGTACAGTTCACTTAACAAAAACTTGTTTCAACAAATTTTTAAGAATATGCTGTATAACACAATTCAAACATGATGAGCATAAGAAAGCATACATTTTATTACGTACTCCTACTTTGCAATATAATGACGGGATGATGTGCATTTGGATGCACAAATCGATCGATTGCACAAATCCATTTGAAACGTAGTGACGTACACATTCCCAGCAGAAGCCACGCGGAACTAATGTAGAAGAACAAAGTGAGACATCTTCTTCACTACTGTGTCGGTTAACATATTGTCCTATTAATAGCACTACTATGCACTTTTATACACAAAACTATCAGATGCACATATCCATTTGAAACTCGAAATGAGGTACAACTTCCCAGTAAATGTCGCACAGAACAGAATGGGGCAGAACAAAGTCAGACATCATGTTATGTCAGGTGACCCATTGTCCAATTAATGGCACTGTTAAGTACTCAGAACTCAGAATCAATTTATTTGACCTATAAATACGATACATATACAATGAATAACGTAAGTAATAGATAAGGTCGGGAGACTCCCATTAAGATATATAATATCGCTAGCACAGGAGCCACCCCATAAATATAAACAAGCAACAACATTTATAAGTAGAGCTCTTTAATTTCCTTTTTCCTTCAGCCCAGCTATTTCCAATGTTCCTGCAAATAATCAAAGTTGAATTTAGGAAACTGAGTGTAAATATGAGTTAACTAATTCAAAACTGTGCATATTAATTCAGTTTATACATTGGATTACAGAACTTATCACCAAGTGTACAGCTGGCTAAATGGAAAAGAAATACAAGAGAACCTTGTTATGTTGATTCAGTCAGACTAAAATCCCAATCCATTACTTTGGCCAACTTTTAACTTGCTTCTACATAATGACCTGTATGCATTGGTCATATACAGTGCAATCCAGATAACTCGAACTGACATAAGTTAATTTTCGCTAAGTTAAGCCAATCTTTTCCTCGGTCCAGGGCAAAAGTCCCAATAAGGGGACCTTCTGATGATAACTTTCTAGTTATCAGAAATTCACTTATCAGTATTGTCATGGGTCCCTGGAAGTTCGACCTTATCCAGAGTGCACTGTATATTTTCCTTTATTCTTGCTCTAATAGTTAATGTTGTATATAATTATACATATGGACCATTCTCGTGAAAAGCATACAGTAACGGTAAAGTAACATGTCAAAAATAAATGTTTAATTTGTTTTAGCGAGTACTATTATTATTAAATGGACTATTCACACGAAGCAGCGCAACTTGATCTGATCTATTATTATATTTGTTTAATATATTCATGGATAAAAACTGATGTATACCAGAGTGCAGATCTGCTGGTGTCCAAAATTCGTGCATCACAAAATTCCGTGGCAACACGGTATTGTGTACTTTTTAACAAACCTAAAACGTTTACATTGAATGATGACACGCCAGCCAGGTCTACTAAGAATTGTAGCTATAGCATTAAAAACAGTCTGTGAACGAACGCATCAAAACAAAAGGATTGGTCAATCTCATAACCCATAAACAATAAACAATGCATACGCTTCCTACACTTATAAAAAATAGCTGTCAATATACATATGTCTACAAATTGCTTATTTACAATGCCATTGCTTGAATCAACTCACCTCGGAAACTGACATGTTAGCTGTGTGTGTGACGTCAACGGTCTTTGTGTGGGTCACTCCGCGTGCATGAATATTCATTATATTCGGGCTGCAGAATTAGTCATCCACGTGGCAAAAAGCTCAAAATGATTCGCGTAAACACAACTATTTATCGTTTTTTTGCGCAGATAACACCCGAATTATGCATAAACATGCAAGACATAAGTAGTAGAAAAAGTACTTATGGGAAATCAATACGTTTTGATACGGTACACCTCGAATGTATATTAGCTTACAAAGAATCGCTTTAAATACTCAGACGACGCAGCAGTAGCGGCGTGCCTGAATGGATCAGATTCGTTCCATACGTATAAGAACTCTATGTCCATGATCTCGAAGTGGTGCAAGGACAATTTCTTAGAAGTAAACGTGCGCAAAGCAAAGGAGCTCTGCACTACACCAGTGGCCAGTTTGATGGACCGCCCTTTGTTGATGGTTTGGCAGTAGAGGTAACGGACACATTTAAGTATCTTGGTGTAACACTCGATAAAACATGTTAACATTTGGTCTACATGCTGAAGATTTATGCAAAAAAAGACTCTACCTATTAATGAAACTTAGATATTTTAATATTAACCCCAAACTTATGTTAATTTTGTTCAGGAGCATCATAGCGTCAGTGTTGTCATATTGTAGTAGCTGGTTCTTCCCTGCTCTGTCTGTTTAAAACAAAAACATGCTTCACCGTATCTACAAAATTGCTTTCAAGATCATAGACATCCCCACGCAGCCTGTATTTCAGCTGTGTGAACGCACGATGATCAGAAAAGCATGAGCAGTTGCCAATGACCCTGCCCACTCACTGTATACAGAGTTTGACCTTATTCCGTCTCAACGACGATACCGATGTCCAATATGCAAAAACACTGGATCAAAACAGCTTCGTTCCAGAGGCGATAAGTCGTCGTTTAAATGCTCACCACACGCAAGCCGACTGTGTGTTTGTGGAGTTGTATGTCTATTTAGTTGAATACCTTGAGAATTTATGTTTTACTATTCAAGCGACAGCAATTTAATAAAGTCTGCCATCGCATGTTTTAAACTGTATTATAATTATAGATTACTTTCATGTTTGTGTTACTTCTATTAACCTACTTCTTATACGCAGTACGTTTATTAAATATTTTAACCATGTCTACTAACACTGCATTGCATGCTCTTTTTGCTCAGCAAACACAAGAAAAGTGTTCATTTTATTACTATTGGACAATAAATTCATATTGTACTGTACAGTTAGTTGTGTATTAAATACATGACGCCCAGAACAATAGGACGTTTGTTGAATAATGTTCATTTGATCAGCCTCAAATAACAGTAACTTTGCAACACTAGTCACGCGTGTAACATGATTGGTACTTTGATAACACGAACCGTCGATATCGCGTGAACACCAACTACCTTTCTTGTCTAGTCCAGAGTAGTATGGCCTATCGACACAAACATATGTCCTTGCTGTTGGACGAACCAATCTGTCAACTAATGAACTCCTTGTGTCATTGACGTATCATGTTAACGGACTAAAAGCATTCGAACGTGAAAAAAACATACTCACTTAGGGGAGTTCTTATCGCCTCAGTCGGAAGCCGATACAAGCATTGTGTGACGAATGTGCTGGGAAACCAGAGGCTTGAGCAATACAGTATCAGAGACAAAAAAACAAGACAAGGACATTCAAAGAAGAATCACCGCCGGCTGGACAGCGACATCTTCAAAGGTAACTTTGGAACCTGCTTGAAGAGACAAGTTTACAACTCATGCGTACTTCCAGCGATGACATACGGCGCGGAAACATGGGCTCTCATCGTCCAGGCAAAGACCAAGCTAGCAGCCTCTCAAACAAAGATGGAAAGAAGTATGTTAAACACCACACATCGGGAGATAAAAACAAACATATGAGTAAGAGAGAAGACAAAGGTCATAGACGTGATAGACAAATCAGAAGACAGAAGTGTACCTGGGCAGGGCACACCAGCAGACTACGGGATAACCGATGGACATCGCGTATCACAACCTGGAGACCTTACGAAGGGAAACGATCTAGAGGAAGACCAGCGAGACGGTGGAGAGACGAACTGGACGAGTAGTGGAAGGGCACCATCTGGCGGAGGATAACGTAAGACAGGCAGATTTGGATACGACATGCTGAGACCTTTGTCCAACCACGGGACACTACGGCTGCCAAATGACGACGATGATGATGTGCTGTTTAAGCAACAAGTTGGTATGATGATGATGATTATTACTGATAGCTATTTATTACACAAAACTGTAATAAAATTCCACGTAAATACACATTGTCATAGTTCCTTGAAGATGGTATAAAGCAACCCGTTGGTGGTTTTCCCACAACCGTATGTGTACTACGCTATACATCCTTCCATTGTGCAAGTAGACAAAACAAATTGAACAATATCGAAAATATAGAATGTGCAGATGATGAAAATCAGCAACAAGACACAAGAAAACTAGTCTCATGAATATGCGCATTACGTTTGCAACAAATGAACGTTAAATTTGATAAGTCTGTTATATTATTATGAAATTCCCTACGTCTTCTGTTTATATCAGCTACTTGGGTCGAACTCTGCTTGCACCAACCTACTGCCAGCTCACTTAACACTCATTTACGTTTGTAACTGCTCTGGTTCTAGGTCATTTCTTCACATAAACAATTAAAACAGGCAAAGGATAACAATAAGGATACTTTTGTTGCAAAAGCAACAACATGTAATCTAAACAATTGACATTGAAAAGCCGAATAAACTGTACTGATATAAATGCGAATACTTGCATGCGAGTATACAAATATAGTATTGCATGCTGTACTTAATCAACTGTATTACACTGAGTTATTTAATTTAGTTGATATATGTAATCATGTAGTATAATAAGAAACATTGTTCTCTCCTGTTTTAGTCTTTCTTGTACTGGCAGCCACAAGATGATTGTTGGTGACATTTATCCTTATTTCTGTAGCCGTGTCTGTCAAGTACCGATCGTCTTTCCTGTTTCGGCTATGCACCTCTACTGATATCTCAGAAGAGTTGAACCTTAGACAAATGTTGTTTTCATCGAATAATAAATACGGTTCGCAAAATATTTTGTAACATCCATTTCGTTTTCTGAAATCACAAAAGCAAATACAGCACTATAAATACCTCGCAGGAACAACACGTACAGTAATACTAACACGGTAACCCCCTCGTGGAAACGGCCACCCCTGAAAACGGCCACTTCATCAGAGATGGTTTCATTTTTTTCCGTTGAAACCTCAGTTAAGCTTATTCGGAAAACCGGTCACTCGTCTACTCGGTATTGCGGCCAGATGTAACAGTCTAAATCGGCCAATAAACTCCGTCGGTATCGGTAATTACTTATTTTAAACGAACTACCGCTAGTTAATACATACCTATTCCTTTGCAGATTGAACGCGTACAAGAATGTATACAGTTTTCCAGACCTACATGTCTGTAAATCTTGCCTGCCTCTCTACTCAGGTCACTCTTTTAATCAGGCCATTTTGTCAGTCAGGGTGGACGCACACGAACACTGTGAAATAAATGACAACTCAGTATCTAGCATGTACTTATAGAGCCTCTGTGTTATCTCTCGAGATACACGGATGCTAATGAATAGTGCTCCTAACTCTGACGGATCCATGAGCCATGGAAGGTTTCTGCCATATCTTAATCCTTAAGCAGACATGTTTTCAGTTCGTCCTTTGATAACACGCCTGTAGTTTAATTAAGAACTGAGAAACATAATTGTTTTACATTTTTCAAAATTAATTTTATTTTTTCATTGGAAATCAAAGTGTCTATATATATATATATATATATATACATAAACACTTTGATTTCCAATGAAAAAAGAGAATTAATTTTGAAAAATGTCAAACAATATATATATATTTATAAAAAATTTAAATGGAGGATGCATATGTGGCTTTGTGTGTGGGGGCGGAACCATCCTCCATAAAAGGTTCTCGTTTGTCACGTAACGTGCCTCTTCAATACGTAACAATTACTGGCTGTAGCGGCAGTTTAATATTTGAATATTTTGTTTCCAATATGAAAATTTCGTTTAAATGAGAAACGGACATTTAGTGATACTTCACACTTGTCGTAAATTGTATCTTATAATGATTACGTATGACTTACCAACATTAGAATCAGGATTATCTTCCATTTATTACTTCCTTTTGGTTAAAATCATTTTTATCGGTTGCATTACGCGGGAGTCAGTCCAGATCGTGATACCAGCTCGCGAGATACATCTATGATTCTCACGAATGAACAACAATGGCGTATCACCCTAATGAAGTGCAACTACTGCCCCCGTCGTGATTACCTAGCATGCCGTGTATCCAACACGTAGAGGAGCCTCGGTTGAACCGGAAAGCAATTAATTAGCACCTTGTCGCGATCCACACCTTAAGAAGTCTTGTCACGTCGTTTTCGTCAGTGCGATCCGCGCCGACGTCTACGTATGTCCGTCTCATCAACGATACACGACACCCGTCAAATAACAAGGACACAGGAAGAGAAGAGAATAAACATACGTTGGCTCGACGTCGTTCCTGAAGCTTATGGTATGTCTCTTTTTTATTAAAAACTAAGAGCTGTCTGCATTACCAACGCTAGCCGCTAATAAATAGTTGCCGATTAGTGACCATCGAAAGTTTATGCCTTTATGGCATTCACAGGTTGATGGTAATATGTAGTACTGGCCGAATAATGACCATTTCTTGGCCAGACGTATCTAATTAAGCGGGACACCGATCACGGATAATGATACACGGCGACTTTGTCATCGTTGAGTGTCCTTAAAGCGTGTCATGGATACGCGGTTAGATCCCAATGCGACCGGCCATGCATATAGGTCGTTAGACTACCACGTCTGCATTTGTCTCTCCATCAATCATTGTCCTGGTGCAGATGTTGCAATGATGTAGCTGTCCATCCGGAACACACGTTGCAATAACTACCACCAAGCATAGGATGTTAAGTGCATCACTATATGATATCCCATCTGATTAAGCAGTATCCACCCGGACATTCATTGGAACGAGCGAGTGAAAGAGCTTCATTGTGCAGCCCGTGATGCTTACTGTATATGGAAAGAGACTAGTAAACCTAGACAAGGTGACATTTTTAATGTTATGAAATTATCCAGAATGAAATTCAAACAGGCGATCAGAAAATGTAAAAGGGAGAAAGAAACTATCATTGCTGATAACATTGCAGAACAGTTGTGTCAGAAAGACCACCGCAAATTCTGGAAAGAAATTAAGCACTGTACGAACAGTAAAGTAAAACTTCCGACAAACATTGATAATATACACGGTGACGTAAACATCGGGTCAATGTGGAAACATTATCATTTATTTAATGATGTGGAGGGTCACTGTTCCACTGTACAGGAATGACTGAGTTGAACTGATGGATATTATTAATGGACTCTCAAAAAATAAGTCACCAGGTCTGGACGGTATCAGTGCAGAACATATTAAGTTCGCTGATTATCAACTCGCTGTGCTTTTGTCTATCCTTGTGTCTTCGATTCTGGTGCATGGTTATTTACCAAAAGAAATGTCACAGTCTGTTATTGTACCAATTATTAAAGACAAAAATAGACGAGTAAACGACAAAGGGAATTATAGGCCAATATGTCTATCGAATATATTTTCGAAGATAATAGACACTGTTCTTTTTAACAGAATGAAAATGTACTTGGAAACCACTCCTAATCAATTTGGCTTTAAGCCTAAACATGGAACGGAGTTATGCGTGTTTGCATTTAAGGAATTATTAAGGTTCTACACTGAACATGGTTCAGCTATGCACGTCGCATTTTTAGATGCATCAAAGGCGTTTGATCGTGTCAACCGAAATAAACTTATAACGAAACTAGAACAACGAAATGTACCGAACTATATCTTAAGAATACTCAGCAATGAATTCAATAATCAATGTGTATGCATACGATGGGGAAATACCTACTCGGACTTCTTCTCGGTAGGCAATGGTGTTAAGCAAGGTGGGAAGTTATCCCCTTTGCTTTTTAACATTTATATGGATAATCTGAGTATACAACTGCACAAAAAACAAATCGGTTGTAGTCTTGGTAACATGGTTGTTAATCACCTTATATACGCCGATGATCTACTTCTGTTTGCACCTTCTGCTAAAGGACTACAAACACTACTAGACATGTGTTACTCATATGGATGTGAGCACGATGTGCAATATAATGCGAGTAAATCCCTGGTCATGTACTTTGAATCTAGAAAGTCAAATCTGTCTAAAGAAATGACATTAGGAGGAAAGAAGTTAAACTTTGCCACCTCTTGTAAATATCTTGGACATGTCATTTCTAATAACTTGTCTGATGAGTCTGACATGCAAGCCAAAGTGAGACTTTTGTATGCTAAGAGTAACATGTTACGTCAAAAGTTTCACTTTTGTTCAACTGCTGTAAAAATAAGCTATTTACAGCGTATTTTGGTAATATCTATATGTGTGCGTTATGGGTGAACTTTAGAAAAGTTAATTTTCATCAATTCATTGTTGCATATAACAACTCTTTCAGGATATTGAACAATTTGCCCATGAGATGTAGCGCTAGCCACATGTTTGCTACAGCTAATGTCAACTCGGGTAAATGTGTAATCAGAAAGGGATTTTTTTGTAGCTTAATGAATAGGATTGACATGTCTTTGAATCCCATTATTTATAGCATTAAAACTAGCGACGTGTATTGTACTTCGAAACTGCGGCACCAGTGGGTCCGGGATTTATATAATTTTTAAACATATTGTTCTTATCTATGTATTTTTATATTATTTACATACTTTTATTGATGTATTTGTATATATGGACATCATGATTGTCTGAAATAAATACATTATTATTATTATTATTATTGCAATTACTGTTGTCAATCCAATGGATCCTTTACGATGTCTTCTCTGGTGATCTCGTATCCTCACGTACATTCATCAGAATAAATATCAAACATACGATATACAAAGTATCGCTCTGAGATGTTATATGTTACATCGTGTTATGCCGTTATTACCATTGCAATAAAGGTCAACTAGCCAGTTAGAATGTCTCGGTGTATTTCTAGGATATCACAGTTGGTTATTCCATGTCCACTAGTAGCTCATAAGCCTTCATTCAGACGCGGACGTTTCTGGAATGGTGCATGTTCCACCGGATCTGTTGGTTCATACCAAAGAGAGGTAAAGAATGATTATCGGATCAACATTTCACAAAGGAAGCTCATCTGATGTCGTGGTCTGGCTCTGAACGTTATTGCCTTGTGATTAAAATAAATCACAATAAGAACATATTAGTTTGTCTCCTAATACGTTTGACAAAAACACGTTTTCCTGTGACATTTGCCTGGAAGTGTCGGCTTTGTTTGATATGGCTAGTTAACCAACGGGGACTATTTAGCAATAAGAAGAACACACTGAGTATTGGAAATGAATTAACTGCCTCCGCCATAGTTGATAGGATAACAATGTTTGATGTGATGTACTCCCGGGTATACCAGGTTTTTAGAAATACATTGTTCCATGTCATTCTCCAACCATGCATCTCTGTAGCTTATTCGACACAATGCGATTTCCATGTCATGATTTGTTACGTGCGTAACCAATTTATTTAATTCACAACGGCACTTCCATGTAGCAAATCCCAATTATGTTTAAATAGTAGCCACATGAAAGCCATGATACATAGCTATAGTACATGCACATAGCTACAGTACATGCACATCGACCGTTATACGTGATTGTGGAGCTGAGGAATGTAAAGTTAGCAACGATATTAAGTGTTAAGGTATCAGTGGTGATTGGCGGTAGCATGGCATAGCCCAGTTCCACGACATTCGTATTTGGCATGCTAATTAATCAATTCAAATTATCTGAAGGCGCAGAAGCGTCTGTCCTTTAGTTGCTGAAGGCTATCCTCGTTGTGATTTTCCAGAGCAGCAACGAAGCGCATTTCTCGCATGAGGATTCGACATACGTTTGTCTTAGCTCTTAACCGGGCGAGGTTAAACAGCTTCCCGTCAGTTCTAGTGTGTAAGTAGATACCCTCTGCGGATGTATCAAAAATATATGATGATACCATCGAGAAGAATATGCCAAAGAGCTTTGTTACCAGAGCACATCCTTGTTTTAATCAGCTGCGCATCTCGATGGGTTCGAATGTACTCCCGTCATAGTTGGTTGTGCTCTTCGTATAATGTACAAGAAGGAAGGAATCACACTGAGCATATATGGAAGACAACCAGTTTTCTCCAGCTTGAATGATCCACTCCTGCTAACGAGACCAAATGCTTTTATGAGGTCGGCGACGGCAATATACAGTGGTCTTCTTTGTTCGCGACATTTCTCTTGTTGTCTTTGGACTACA
>CM034541.1:58206129-58223629 GCA_020002185.1 Paraescarpia echinospica | reverse complement strand
GCGTGTGTGCGTGTGTGCGTGTGTGCGTGTGCGCGTGTGTGCGTGCGTGCGTGTGTGCGTGCGTGCGTGCGTGCGTGCATGCGTGCATGCGTGCATGTGTGCATGTGTGCATGTGTGCGGGTGTGCGTGTGTGTGCGTGTGTGTGCGTGTGTGTGCGTGTGTATGCGTGTGTATGTATGTATGTATGTATATATGTATGCATGTATGTAAGCATGTATGCATGTATGCATGTATGCATGTATGCATGTGTGCATGTGTGCATGTGTGCATGTGTGCAGGTATGAAGGTATGCAGGTATGTACGTACGTACGTAAGTACGCATGTTTGTATGTAAGTATATTCGTAAGTACGTATGTATGTATACAGATATGTATGTACATACGTATGTATGTACGTATGTATGTACGTACGTATGTATGCACGTCCATACGTATGTATGTGTGTATGTATGTGCGTGTATGTATATATGTATGTATAATAATAATAATTATTATTATTTAAAATATTACTATTGCTATTACTATTATCTTCTTCAAAAATATACATATATGTATATAACACAATTATCAATGTTTCATAAGACACTCAGGTATTAGGTAAAGAAGTATTATCGTGCGATATATAAAATCATCTCATTACGTCGTGGAGATCGATGGCGGTGTGTTGAGGGCATAGTGATCTCAAACGAGGTTCCGATTTAAATGCTCTAGGTGCCGTTACGAACCTTGTTCAAGTGTGGTCAGTCCACGTTATTTCAGTTTATTCAGTTGCATGAATAAAAAGTCGTGGATATTTGTTAGCGCTGCAACTGCCGGGTGACTTACTGCATCCACGAGAAGTCAAAATGGTGTACGATTGAACAGTCTGCTAGGGACAATTTAATGTAAAGTGCGTTGAGCAGTCCTAAAACGGGATGGCTGGGTTTGCTTATTCATTTCCAGACGTTGTTGATGACTAACCTTATCAAAAGCTTTTGATTAATCTATGAAACAGATCCTAAGGTCATGGTTGAATTCTCTGCATTTTAGAATTTACTTCTTCAGGTTGAAAATGTGATCTCTTGTTCCTCTTCCAATCCGGAAACCAGCTTGTGTTCTGTTGACTTCACATTCTAATTTTGTTGTGATTCTCTTCATTATGATTGTTAGCATAATTTTGCTCGCATGGCTAATGAGGGATATAGTCCTGTGGTTTGAGCATTCTTGTATGTCACCTTTTTTCGGTACTGGTATAAGGATGGCTCGTTTCCAGTTCATGGGCCATGTTCCACTTTTGCATATTTTCTTGCATAATGTGTGATAGATATCCACGCCTGCTTTGCCACTTGCTCTTATTAGCTCTGCAGTGATGTCATCAGTGCCAGGTGATTTTCCATATTTTAGACTTTCCATCTTTCAAGTATGTCATCGCTTTCTGTCAGAGTCATTCCCGTTTCATCTTTATACGAACAGTATTTAGTCACTAATTTTGTTTTGTACACACACACACACACACACACACACACACACACACACACACACACACACACACACACACACACACACACACACACACACACACACACACACACACCACATATACACACCATACACGCATGCACGCATGCACGCATGCACGCATGCACACACGCACGCAAACACACACACAACATGTAAGTTTTATACCTTCACATTATAGCGAATCACGCACGAAGCACCAAATAAACTAATTCTATTTCTCAGTGCATATATTCATCACCTTTAATTACGCTTAATCACTGTTAGTTCAATTTCTATCGCGAAAACACCGGAAACCGGTAGCGATCGGAACCACGTCATCCGTTACAATGAGCCTTCGACACAGCCTGTGACTCTCACGGGCCGTCTGACAACCATCTACCGATAGGCGGCGACCCAGAATCACAGCGATCGGATCGCGTAATCAATACCTTTCCGAGCGTCGTTTTCAGACACGTTATCAACACTCGCCGTTACATTCCTCGGGATAAACGAGGCCCCAAGTCGAGAAGGCCAAAAAACGATTCGATATTGCCAGGCTCCCGATAACCCGGCTCTTGGGTTGTCTTCGGCCATTCTTCAAATGAAACAACGTTTAGGTATGATCTTTTGCAGTATTCTTCATGAATAGAATTGTTGAGTTTTTTAATTATCTGTCTTACTTCTGGGACATGTCTGTGTTGGCAGAGTATAGTAAAATATTCAAAATGGCTTTCCATCACGTTCAGTTGCGATCGTGCAGCGTTTATTTCATAGGCACAATTACTGTTATATTTCTGTCACCATGGTTACACATTGCTTACACAGAAGGCAACATTTGGCTTTCATGCGCAATTAACTATGTAATGATAAAGCCAAAGGTATATATATATATATATATATATATACCACCACATACCATATACGGGAAAAATCGCGCACGTCACTGGATACGCACATATGCATTCACGCAACATTGTATCTGTGTCTTAACCTACCTATGTTCCCTCATCTACCTAATTGTTCTCTTAAAATGTGTCTTTGCTGTTGCAAGTAAATCTAAATAAGACAGATAAGCCAGTGAAATTATGCCAACATTTATATGATGTGCGCTTATGTGAATACTACCATCTCCACAAATAATGCACTCATTTATGCATGCACAGATCCGGTCTACACTACCACACTAGTGTGTAGCGAATTGGCGTATCTGAAGAAATGCATTGACACAATCCCTTAATGCCTGGGGTAGCACTGAACAGGCTACCACAGGAAATAGCTCGCGCAAGGAATGTTTCTTGTTCGCGCGCCACATGTTCTATGGTAATAAATAATCTGCGCACTATCAATCATCATGTAAGAACATCATCGATCATAAAATGAATGCCCTCAATACGAATCGTGAAAGCCACGCCGCTTATGCTTGTACTAGTGACAAAAGCTTACATTGTTCCAGAAATGTCGATAGCAACATTTTGCTAAGGCAATAGACGTTTGATTCTATGTGTGTCAAACCACATGACGTGAAATGACAGGAGAAAAATACATTAAATAAGATGCGAAACGTGGCACAATTAATTGAACGTACACAGTGTACTTTGAACCGCGCTTCCTGCCTAAACAATCACGAGTAGCAGAACTGGCGTAAATGACGTCAGACCAAAATTGTTAGGTGGGTGTATATTGGATTGCAATAATGTGTAGCACCTCCAACTACCAAATATCTAACAGCTTCAGGATCCAAATCTAAAGTGCATTACAAAGCTAAATTGTGCCTGAAAGCATTTTGTAGCTTCGGTACAAATTACTTTCCATCACATACTGAGGAAAGACCGTAGTGAAATGCATTAGAGAGACACACGAGTTTGTCAGCTGTAAACGACGGCTACAAAAATATGCAATGGCGTCTTGTGAGAAATCCTTATTTTGCTGCCCTAATATTTATGATCTTTAAATATGCAATGACGTCACTGTGGGACTTGTTTATAGATTCACCAAATCCTTGAACTCGTGACCACAAGTTATATTCAAAATATTTCTTTTGGACAGAGCGCAAGGCGGTTGCTGGACAGGTTTTGTTTTGCCCACCCGGTCCACCATCAACATGAACTTGATCCAATTGTCTGAGTTTCAAATAATTTTTAGACCCAGACAAACCAGATTGTTATTGTCATTGCCCTTTGGTGACACTTACTAACATACATGCACATTAACACACCTTTCAGCGAATGTAGAAAACAAGACTAATGCGCACAATAAACGTAATGAAAGTGCCGTGGATTTGATTATGCGTTTTGGTAGGTAGGTAGGCCACCTGCAATCTCGTAAAACTATGGATCTACGCCCTGTGAAGATCAGTCTACGCCGTGAGGTGAAACTGGAGTGTCGTCTCCAGGACACAGGCCTGGGCAAGTTGATATGGAGGGCCAGTTGTTCCCATGCAGCAAGTCCCCCTCTCCACGTCACTGGTGGATCCAAAGGTACAGCCAGAGCTGATACAGTTTGGCACCAGTGCCGTCGCAGGAGCTGCCAGAAGGACGTTCAACACAACATCGGACTGCCTTCGGGACTCCGACTCCGGATTTGCTGTCAAGCTTTTGTCCCTTAGCCTTTCCCATGTGTGGGTATAGCCGCAAGGCAGCCGAGGTTTGAAATACGAGTTTACCTTCTCCTAGACAGGCGACCAGTCTAGGTCAACGAGCCCCATCTGCCCGAAGCGTCTGGTTTGAAGGCGCCAGATATCCGCCTTTGCCCCTTCTCCTGTCAGTAAAGAACAATTCTGCCACGTGAAGGCCAGGAGCTGGACTCGGCTTTTGGTATTGATTAGCATTCATAAAACAATACAGGCGTTGTAGCGTTGTATCTATTGATCTTTACGAGTTGGTACTCACCCTATACTAATGACTGCTCTTCTTATATTGCACAACAACGCCCCGTTTTGCACTTTCACAAAGCATCTCCTTTCAACTCTTATTTTGTAAAGATGCATTACTAAGTTACGTACGACATATCTCGCCGGTCCAAAAGCCCACTGTAACGCTCGCGATCACCAATCTAGTGAATTTGTAATAAATTACTGCTCTGGCGCATCACCGGTAGGTCATGAAACTGATGCCTTTCAAAAAGGTAGGCTAGCGTTACTCTGACAGTATTTCGATGTCGGACGAATAAAATTAAAATTAAAATCATGCTACAGTGAAAACAACGTTGCAAACAGTTGCACATTTTTCACCGATAGTTTCTTATTACATAACGGTAAATATTAGTACTAATTATGTGTACAATTAATGACATGTTGCGTCTCGGATAGGTTCTAGGCACAGTTGATTTATTTTGCATAGGACACATCCTTAGCTGTTCAACGGTTAGACCCGATGACACACGTTCGACCTTCAACAAATTATGCCTAACATATTACATGTTTCTCAGAACAAGTCAGTCGTGTGTTATCTTGGAAGATATATCATGAATATATAGATGACACTCGGCAGTAATAAGATATCGGTAAATCCATTCGTGATTTGGGCCGGCGTTTTCTATAACCACAAGCATGATATATAACAGTACAAGTCACTGCAATTTTCTCCGAACAATCAAACTGCGATTTTTGCAAGTTACGTAATCCGTCCATAGTGAAACGTTCGCGTGTCTTGGAACAATCGTAGAGAGAACGCGTAAACTTGCCAACAGTAACAGAAATATATGTTCAAAGTTGCGGTGTATTCGTCAACATACGGACACCAGTTCAACATTTTCAGCGAACTGCGAACTTGTTATGTCGTGGTATTAAATAAAGCTGTACATAGTAACATCAGTGCGTCTATACATTACGTGTACAACACATTATTTGTTGATACCACCCGCCTTGTCTAACAATTAGTGATGTAGAAACTAACATTCTTGTGCATCAAGAAAGCCGGATATTCTTCCCGACATGACGTCATGAGTGAAAGATGTTGCGTCAACATGGTCTAATTCACAGGTCCTAATCCTTAGGTGATAACGACATCCACACACTCTGTTTACCAAAACGATATATCCAGTATTACCACGATCGAATAATTTATAGGATAACATAATTTGATATATACACTGGGCGTATTTAGTCGTATATTGAATATATATTTTTTTCTTTAAGATATTTACAAAAAACAATTTACATGCGTATTGGTTTAAACATTTATTAGAAAGACCACTTTGACCATACCGTGATAAACACTATGCATTAATTATTTCGCATTGCCTTAGTGGTCTAGACATATTATTTATCTAGACAAGCAATAATCTCAGTTTGATTTCCCCCAGAACTGCTTCTGCTATCCATTTTTTCGATTAGCCCGAAAAGCATTTCGTCTAACCATTGCTAAATGGCTACGTGTCATCATCATCGTCATCATCGTCGTCGTCATCATCGTCGTCGTCGTCGTCGTCGTCGTCATCATCGTCGTCGTCGTCATCGTCGTCATCATCATCATCATCGTCATCGTCGTCATCATCGTCGTCGTCATCGTCGTCATCATCGTCGTCGTCGTCATCGTCGTCATCATCATCATCATCGTCGTCGTCGTCGTCATCGTCGTCATCATCGTCGTCGTCATCGTCGTCATCATCATCATCATCG
The DNA here is from genome assembly GCA_020002185.1 of Paraescarpia echinospica. Lineage (NCBI taxonomy): Eukaryota > Metazoa > Annelida > Polychaeta > Sabellida > Siboglinidae > Paraescarpia > Paraescarpia echinospica. The sequence continues at coordinate 58,217,533 of CM034541.1, read as the reverse complement.
TCATCATCATCGTCGTCATCGTCATCATCGTCGTCGTCGTCAACGTCGTCATCATCATCATCATCATCATCATCGTCGTCATCGTCGTCATCATCGTCATCGTCATCGTCGTCGGCATCGTCATCGTCATCGTCATCGTAAGGTATCTGTAAAATAAACCATTAAAACTATTTATAAAATATGCAATAAGAATCTATAGCATACCATAAATAAGTAAAACGTAAAACAATTATAAGACGCCTTACAAAATAAATACATATTTCACTGTCTCTTGAACGCGTCTGTCGCTGGGGCCTGGCGAAGGAAAGGGGTATGTTGTTCCACAGTGTGGAGACAGCCACGGAGACGGCTCTAAATAAAAAACAGTGACATTGTCCGTGTGATTATTTTTGCAAATGACGCGATGTTTTATTACACCGACTACGCATATCACGTACCCGACTTGCTCACTGCAAACTCGAAGAACCTGATTTGCTATGGGTTAACTGAGTAATCGGTCACCAATAGGTGGTGACATTCCTTTACGGCTGACCGTGACAGATCCGTGCGGCCTGACGGCGCACAGCGCCAGTGGTGGCGTGCGGCCGATTAGGGCGCCAGACATTTCAAGTCATCGGCGAGAGCGGCAATCACGTCAACGCTGCGCCTTCGCGACCCGTGATGCTTTGCGAACGTGTCCGATGCACCGATGAATAATAAATAGCGTTGCTAAGCTTTCGCGACAGTGGCCGCAGCTGAAGCAGGCAGCAGTCGGATGCTGGTATTGGAGCCAGTTGCTCCCTGCGGCCACGATCGATCCGCTTCTTTGGAAGACTCTCAGCGGCGGTGGAGCGAGTGAGCTTTTTAGATATCGCTCCGGATTTCGGCGGTGAGATCTACCGGTGATGGATTCCGGCCGGATTCAGCGGAATAATGAGTGACAGTGTAATATATAGATATACTTTACCAGGGAGTAGAGATCGACAGTGGATATTTCTTATGATATCGTGATACAAGTAGGTGAGACAATGATCCGGCAGATCGCTGTAACTCGCGGAATAATCGACCGTGTATTCTCCAATGCAACAAGGACGACGGTTGATGCACTGATGCAGTTATCAACGTCATTACTAAGGACATAAGCGGAGATCAGGTGTGTAGAATTATAAGTGCGGTAAAACCTCTGAGTCGGTATAAACTGAACATGTGACTAAGAGATACGTGATCTAGTTGCAAGTCACGGCATGGGAGTGAGTAGTCAGTGTTGAGTGATTTGTTTTTGTAAAGGTAGCCACACCCACCGCCGCAGCTGAAAACACACCTTCCCGAAGGACGCATAATTCAACGTCCAAATTGGATTGCCCGGGGATATTTGCACGCCTAATTGACTCGTATCAATACACGTTAAGTAATTCCTCTCTGATGTAGCTGCTGGTGTCGAAGTTCGAGTAAAACACCTGCTCTTCCATATGCTGTGCTGTGCGGCTATTTGTGATAATGCGTGTTTGATATACATGTCTGGTAAATGTGATTATGTATCTGGATGAATAATTTACTGGGTCGCTTCAAAAACACCTGGTGTGTGTGTGTTCGTGTGCGTGTATGTTTGTGTTTGCATGTGTGTGTGTGCGTGCGTCTGTGTGTTTGTGTGTGTATGCGTGCGTGTGTGTGTTTGTGTGCTGTGTGTTTGTGTATGTGTGTGCGTGCGTGCGTGTGTGTATTTGTGTATGTGTGCGTGCGTGCGTGCGTGCGTGCGTGCGTGAGTGTGTGTGTGTGTGTGGTGTGGTGTGTGTGTGTGTGTGTGTGTGTGTGTGTGCGTGGGCGTATGTCCAATTTGTACGCGTACGTACTCGTGGGTGTGTGAATGTGCATGTGTGCGTGTTTGGCTTTGTTTTCGTGCACGTGCGTGTACGTGCGCGTGCCCGTACCGTGAGTCAGGGCGTGGGAGTGTGTGTGCTTAAAATACACTACAATCATGTACACCTACGTTGTAGAAATCGTCAAATGCATCTGCATGCTCGGAACGTAATAAGGCATCAGTGATGATGCACGCGAAGCACGGCCGTTGACTGCCTGGTGTGCTACGGCAATCAGAGACGATACGCCGGACGATATTAACGCATCACCGGCAACTTGCCTCACGGACTCTACCCACACACACCGACGAACAGCCGAGCAACATGACGACATCAGCGCTCAACCTGACGACGTCTACACCGCTGTGTCTCCGCGAGAACAGGTCGTACGACAACTGCGACGTTAGCTACAGAGTGGACACTCTACCGAAGCTCACCAACGACGTCTACGTTGTCTTCTTCCGCCATCTCTTGGTCAACCTAGAGCTGTATTTCGTGCCTCTCATTGTTCTCGTCGGCGTAATTGGCAACACGCTGTCGTTTGTCGTCTTCGTCGCGACTCACCTAAAGCGGAACTCCTGCCACATCTACCTTGCATCATTGGCCATCGCCGACAATGCCTTTTTGCTCCTTGTCTTGATCTCATGGAGCGCCCGTCTCGGTGTGCCTCTGTACAACCGGCGCGGCTGGTGCCAGCTGCTCGCCTATCTCATGTACGTCAGCAGCTTCCTGTCCGTGTGGTACGTCGTCACCTTCACGCTGGAACGGTATATCGCAGTGTGCTTCCCACTGAAGCGGAACGTTGTGTGCATTGCGAAGGTGGCGAAGCGCGCCGTCATATCGCTGTCGGCATTGGCGTTAGTCGGATATTTCTTCGTGTTGTTTATGTTCGGGGTCGTTGAGCTGCACGGCCGGCCGCTGTGCGCCCCGCTGCCGGAGTACTTCCAAGTGATGCGTGTCGTCAACAACGTAGACACGCTGGTAACACTCATCATTCCGACGGTGTTGATCACCGGATGCAATATCCGCATCACGTACGTCGTGTGCACCTTCTACAAGCAGGCCAAACACGACGTCGGACAACTCATCCGGAAGTGGGATTTTAGCCAGCGCGCAGCCGGGTTCTACCGGCCTAGTCTGCACGACAGGAGCGCGCGCAGACCAATGTCTATTTCCGCCAGCCGGACGTCGCACATGCGCGCCACGCGCATGTTATTGATCGTGTCCACGGTGTTTTTGGTGTGCAACCTCCCGAGACACGCTGCACGGACGTACACAATCGTCAAAAAGATCGTCGATCCGAAATACCAGCCGGGTATGGAGTGGATCACGTGGTTGAGACTGTTCCAGATCGTGTACTACATCAATTTTGCCGTGAACGTGTTCCTATATAGCCTCTCTGGCCGGTCCTTCCGCACTGGACTGTGTCGGCTACGGACAAAGATCGCCAAGAAGCTGAGGAACATATCGTGTCGACGAAGAGCGAACGAGGAGTCGCCTACGAACAGCCCAAAGTACGACAGCTCGAAGACAGCGTTTGAATAGCAACAAGAGCGGGTTAGAACACGCGCTAACACAAGGACGGTGTATGCGTGTTCTGCCTAGTGATTGCGAGTGTTCGGGACCACAATTCCATCTACACCGGCTGGTGGTGATTTCCGTCCCGGCGACAATGTTCTTATTAAAATCGCGTTTACAACTGAATAAGCCGATCACGCCAAACGCGTGAGAGCTGCTGGCTAGCTCAAGACATGTTTTCATTCGTTGTGACAACATGTCGTTGCTTTCAGTGTTCGCAGTACGATCTACGTATGGCGCATTGCGGGAATTTCGTTAGTGCTCAACGTGCCATTTTGTTGGCTGACAGTCCCGTCGCTAAAGTAAACTCGGCTAATTAACCATATAACCTAAATAACATATCGTGTTGTCCATGTAGAAAAATGTAGATATATTTATGGTGTCACTGACATGGGCTTAACAGGAAGTGAATGGCGTTCACTGATATTACGTCATGGAAATACCTTCTCTTTGTTTCTTATCGCAAACATATCATTCCTCTTTTGTTGTCGACAGTTGAAGATGGATAACGCACATTATGGCGATGAAAAAGTACAACATGGATTGATTAGATCGGAAAAGTACGCAGTATAACATGGGACGTGTTATCTACTGATGGAGTCTATGCCAACAATGTTAATACGTCTAACACATAAATGGGTTGATAGTTTCTTTGTTCATCTTGTTGCATTGGATGGCAGTGTTAAACACATGTTACATCCTAGTAAATAACGTTCTCATGTGTTAAGATACTATTACGTGATCGTCACTATGTAACAGACGTGTGTCGCATTACATAAATTGTGCCTAACATTCGATAACATTGGTGTGCTTGTTAAAATGAACTGTGTGACTCAAAATGCGTCAGATTAAATACAATTTCCTATATCAAATCGGCCAGTTGGTTTTTATTTACAACTCGAGACCATGTGAGCCGTTAAGGTAAATATTTATGATCACCATTTGCTAAATTCGTGTTGACGTTATATTTGCCAATGAATAGTTAGTTTCTGTTAATTGTTATTAAGGCAAAGTTTGATGTTTTACTAGGATACATACATTTAAGGAGGTAGTCGAATTGCCCCACCCGTTCCAATCTGCTAAACGCGAGGACAAGGTTGAAGAAAGTGGAACATCTTGTCTGAAAATAGAGTGTTCAGTGTTGCTGAAGTAATAATAACTCTACTACACAGATATCTTACTTTCAGAGAGGAGTGGAGAGTGAGAGCGCGGGATGAGGGAGTGACAACGGGCAGGGGAGACGGCAGTCCTGGTGAAGTGATGGGAACATACAAGAAATAAAACAAAAATTACATAACCAATATCGAAGCAAGACTCACTCTAGAGTGAGACATGAAGAGTAGAAGCATCAGCAGCTGCTGCTTCTATTGCTGCTGATCCTGCTGCTGCTGCTACTGCTGGTGCCACTGCTGCTGCTACTGCTGCTGCTGCTCCTACTGCTACTGCTACTGCTGCTGCTAATGCTGCTGCTGCTGCAGCTGCTACTGCTGTTACGTGAGAACGCATTGTTTTTTTTATTTTCGTCCCTTCATTCGGATCAACCGCACTACACAGGTGAAGCCTGGGATGGCCTTCAGCTGTTTCCTGCGTTGGCCGGATCTGATAAAATTGTTCGGGGAATGTACCACGGAACTACATTAGCGTTGGCCAAATACATTATTTTACCATCAACGCTGTGCATCATGTGTCCCGGTTTAGATGGCGTCCAAAATATCAACTTCCGGAAATCAGAGTAGCGCCATCTTTGCCAGAAAACCGTCAAACATGGCTCGACGGCTGTGTAGAAGTACATACGTCCAGTTAGTATACGGGGGTAGTTTTTGTTTTCCTCGTTGTAGTTCCTCGTAGAGTGATTATTACAAGGTATGATACTTCAGCATGAATTGAATAGGTAATAACTGTTATTCTAAATTTACTATTTTTTATAATAAAGAGAACAACAGTGAGTGTCCTTGAGATGATTATATTTGTTATATAATCGTTATGATTACTTGATCATTTAACGTATGCTACGATATGTATCATCAGCTCATATGTTGTAATACAAACAAATATACTAAATAGAACAGTGCAGCGCAAAGCACCATGTACCAGCTGACGGAGCAAATATACATTAGCTTATGAAACAATGCAAACTGTTGTCTATGACAACCAATAAAACGCAATGTGTTACATGAAAAATTAAAATCAGTGATATATGCCTGGAATAATGTCTTATATGTGATTTTAGAAGTTCAGAGGCTCCATCAAATAACGCTTAGTTGTCGTTAATGTGTTAAAAAGAAAATCGGCAAAATGTAACGAAACAATATCATACATTTTATTTGTACAAATACAGCGATTTGTTGCCTTCATACTATTCGACCAATGCTAACATTACCTCAACGACTCTGGTGTCTGCTATGTGAAATATGAATACCTTTGTATATCCACACCAGAATCAATAAATCAATGACATTATTGCATTGCTATCATAACGTGTCTGCGTGTGTTTTCATAACCTACCAACTATAGTCGCAATTGTAGCCCCACCGATCCAATATCTGTAAATATTGCAGAAGGAAGGATTCTTGTGGCCTATCTTCCTGAAAATGTATTAAAATTATACTACAATACCGAATTTTGAGTTTTTCGTCATATTATCATACAGTGATATATGTTTGCTAGTACAAGCACATCGTCATATTATCATACAGTGATATATGTTTGCTAGTACAAGCACATACACGCGCACCCGCACGCATGCACGCACACACACACACACACACACAAACACACACACAAACACACACACACACAAACACACACATACCCACACACACACACACACACACACACACACACACACACACACACACACACACACACACACACACACATATATATATATATATCTACCTATACAGTGTATATATAAATATATATATAATATATATATATATATATATATATACATATATGTGCTTATATGTATGTATATATACTTATATATATATATATATATATGTATATATATATATATATTTATACTATATACAGTGAATATATCTAGCATTTCCATGGACAAGGCTCTAGTAGAACCTTATCGTCGTACACTGCCATTCCTGGGTACCTTTCGGTCCAAGGAAGCGTGCCGGGGAACTTTGAGTATGTTGTAGCCCCAGAGGTGTGGTGTGCAGATCACGCTCTTTAGCCTTGGCAGGCACGTAATCTAAGAGACTAAACCCTAACAGAAAATCCGTAAGCGGCCTGATATCCACCTTGTCATCTTCCTTACAGCTTCGGAAGCTGAACTTGTGCCAGCTATATTACTTTGTATGCATTTGAACCACATCAGTGAGACAGAAAAGGGAATCCTGACGATTTGACCCAGGATCTCCATACATATCAAAGAAACAGAAGAATATGCCGGCTCTTCGCTTAGCAACATGGAAAGAGAGACCCATGTGTCCTGCATCAAACAATCTTCACCACACCGACAACTCAAGTAAGACAGTCGTCATCAACTTGAAACTAGACACACACACACACACACACACACACACACACACACACACACACACACACACACACACACACACACACACACACACACACACACACACACACACACACAAACACACACATACCCACACGCTCGCGCGCTATGTTTGTGTGTATGTATGTGTGTGTGTGTGCGTGCGTGCGTGTACGCGTGCGCATGAACGTGTGTGTGTGCATTTCAGTTAGCGTGTGCAAGTGTGTGCATTTGCATGTTCGTGGCTATTTAAGTACAGGTCTACTGTTGGGTGACTGAGAGTTTATGAAATTGTGTTGTATGAAATTTCGTTATGTATGTATACGTTAATGTGTGTCGGTGACTGTGACGAGAGAATCAGACTTCCAGGTACCTTGCTGGCGTTTAGCAGGTCGCATGATTTGGTTTAGGTGTACTCAACGGTGTATGAAATGTACCTGGCTACAGACAGCGATGGTATTCTGCGAGCAAACAGCGCAGGCCGCTTGAGCGTGTCCCAGATAAATCGACTTGATGTTTTAACAAGCAGTTTTGCCGGTGACGAGACGCATACTATGTTATATTTCATACTGTATCTCTGCGTTTTTTTTATTATGTGCGTATATGTGCGTAGTTTAACGTCAAATGAAAAACACATAATGTCATACATCTTCGTTGATGTAATCAAGGTGTGCTCTGTGTCGTTGGCTCCTGTTTAACTTATCTTAGTCACACCGTAATACATAACTCATACGAATCTCTGCAAACGGAGCAGCCATATTGTAATTGGTAATGTATGAATTCTTATCGGCAGACTCTTCGCCAGCGACATAGCGCCGCAACGTGATTTATTGAAACTGTACATCCGGACGATAAACTTGCCAGGTTTATTAAAGCAAACATCACAATTATGTTGTGATGCAAACTGTTAGCGTTTCACCATATATATTCGGATTTACAAATGGATGCGCGTGCGATAGAACGATAGGAATTGGTAAATGATTGATACGTGAAACATACAAGGACATGTATGTATGTATGTATGTATGTATGTATGTATGTATGTATGTATGTATGTATGTATGACTGCATGTATGCATGTACGTATGTATGTATGCATGTATGTATGTACGTACGTACGTATGTATGCGCATACAAACGTACATATGTATGCATCTACTTATTTACGCATCTGCGAAACGTACGCATGTATGCATGTAAGCATGTAAGCATGTACGTATTACGTATTACGTACGTATGTGTGTCTATGTGTGTGTGTGTGTGTGTGTGTGTGTGTGTGTGTGTGTGTGTGTGTGTGTGTGTGTGTGTGTGTGTGTGTGTGTGTGTGTGTGTGTGTGTGTGTGTGCATGTATGTGAATGTTCATGTATGTGTATTCAACACATATATTTGACGGAACGGACACAACGAAAAATGCACCTCACACACACATTCTCGAAACAATTCTAAAACAATACTCTGTGTTTTTTATTTAAATCATATAAATCATAACTAATAGATAAATTAACAACACAAAACATGATGCAAGCTGACAGCCTGCGGGTTAAGTATTTTGTGATGTAACAAACTAATCAGTATTGCTATTGCAGCATCAACCACTCGTAGCGAGTTAACCGGTCTAGACGGCTAGTGTTCTACGGGTGATTTCATACTCATTCCATTAGATATTTATCCGGATAAGTTCGTTATCCAGAGAACCCGGCGAGCGAGCTATTAGCCGTGATTTCATCCGCCGTGCCGTGGTGAGGGTTAATGTGAACAGAGAGCTCCATTTGCTCCGGTGGTTAGTATTGTTCATTGTTCAACGAATACGTCATTTTTATGGGTTGCGGTAGCGTAGTATTTAGGACGTCGACTCTCAATTGACAAAATGGATATTTGAGTCATATTGCCACTCGTTCGAAGTTAAGCCAATTTCGGTTACACCTCGCTGCATTAGTTATCTCAGCTGTATAAATAATTCACCATATATAATAGTAAATATAATATTATTATTATGTGTAGGACTATGTACAGTTTTTCGCAGTAATTACAGCGTGCGTGGATGCATCTCAGAGAAGTTGAGGTGATGTTCCAATGGACAAGCTTGACGGAGTAAAGCGTAAAGTGCTTTGGGCAGTTTTTAGCACTGGATACTGAGTTATGTAAGTATTTACAGTTGCAACTATTTAACTAGACACAGGAAAACGTGTTGGTGCACTCACATATTTCCATAACACTGTTAATGATAACGATAATAAAAATAATATAATTAGTAGTAATAGTAGCAGCAGTAGTAGTAGTAGTAGCAGCAGCAGCAGTAGTAGTATCAGTAGTAGGTAGTAGTAGCAGCAGTAGCAGTGGCAGTAGCAGTAGTAGCAGTAGAAGTAGCAGTAGCAGTAGCAGTAGTAGTAGTAGTAGCAGTAATGGTAGCAGTATTAGTAGCAGCAGTAGTAGTAGTAGTAGTAGTAGTAGTAGTAGTAGTAGTAGTAGCAGTAGTAGTAGTAGTAGTAGTAGTGGTAGCAGTAGCAGTAGCAGTGGCAGTGGCAGTAGCGGTAGTAGTAGCAGTAGTAATAGCAGTAGTAGTAGCAACAGTAGTAGTAGCAGTAGTAATAGTAGCAGTAGTAGTAGCAGTATTAGTAGCAGCAGCAGTAGTAGTTGCAGAAATGGTAGCAGTATTAGTAGCAGCAGTAGTAGTAGTAGTAGTAGTAGTAGCAGTAGTAGTAGTAGTAGTAATAGTGGTAGCAGTAGCAGTAGTAGTGGCAGTAGCAGTAATAGTAACAGTAGAAGTAGCAGTAGCAGTAGCAGTAGCAATAGTAGTAGTAGTAGTAGCAGTAATGGTAGCAGTATTAGTAGCAGCAGTATTAGTAGCAGCAGTAGTAGTAGTAGTAGTAGTAGTAGTAGTAGTAGTAGTAGTAGTAGCAGTAGTAGTAGTAGTAGTAGTAGTAGTAGTAGTGGTAGCAGTAGCAGTAGCAGTGGCAGTGGCAGTAGCGGTAGTAGTAGCAGTAGTAATAGCAGTAGTAGTAGCAACATTAGTAGTAGCAGTAGTAGCAGTAGCAGTAGTAGTAGCAGTATTAGTAGCAGCAGCAGTAGTAGTAGCAGAAATGGTAGCAGTATTAGTAGCAGCAGTAGTAGTAGTAGCAGTAGTAGTAGTAGTAGTAGTAGTAGTAGTGGTAGCAGTAGCAGTAGTGGTAGCAGTAGCAGTAATAGTAGCAGCAGTAGTAGTAGTAGCAGCAGCAGTAGTAGTAGCAGTAGTAGTAGTAGCATCAGTAGCAGTAGCAGTAGTAGCAGTAGAAGTAGCAGTAGCAGTAGCAGTAGTAGTAGTAGTAGCAGTAATGGTAGCAGTATTAGTAGCAGCAGTAGTAGTAGTAGTAGTAGTAGTAATAGTAGTAGTAGTAGTAGTAGCAGTAGTAGTAGTAGTAGTAGTAGTAGTAGTTGTAGAAGTAGCAGTAGCAGTGACAGTGGCAGTAGCGGTAGTAGTAGCAGTAGTAATAGCAGTAGTAGTAGCAACAGTAGTAGTAGCAGTAGTAGTAGTAGCAGTAGTAGTAGCAGTATTAGTAGCAGCAGCAGTAGTAGTAGCAGAAATGGTAGCAGTATTAGCAGCAGCAGTAGTAGTAGTAGCAGTAGTAGTAGTAGTAGTAGTAGTAGTAGTAGTGGTAGCAGTAGTAGTAGTAGTAGTAGTAGTGGTAGCAGTAGCAGTAGTAGTAGCAGTAGTAGTAGTAGCAGTAGTAGTAGCACTAGCAGTAGTAGTAGTTTTCCTGTATCCTCAGCATCTTGAGGCTAGGCGTGTATTGGAAGAAGAAGAAGGAGAGTAGCAGTAGGTTTAGTAGTAGTAGTAGTAATAGTAGTAATGGTAATAGTAGTAATAGTAGTAATAGCAGTAGTATTAATATTAGTAGCAGTAGCAGTAATAGTAGTAGTAGTAGCAGCAGCAGTAGTTTGAGTAGTAGTAGTAGTAGTAGTAGTAGTAATGGTAATAGTAGTAGTAGTAGTAGTAGCAGTGGTAGTAATAATAGTAATAGTAGCAGCAGTAGTAGTAATAGTAGTAGTATTTGTAGTAGTAGTAGTAGCTTGTATTCATTTATGTACAGTCGCAGTAGTAGAATAATTACTATTATTATTATTATTATTACTATTATTATTATGAGTGTCAACAATTGAAGCGATATGTAACTATCCTAATCAAATCACATCACCTCCTCCATCAATTGTGAGAGGAGCCAACAGAGCAGCTCCATCCCACCACACAGCTGCTGTAGCGATTCTATCATCAGAAACAGCTGGCCGTGTTAAACAGATCACATCTACGGACCGCCTCTCGCCCCTGGGCCAACGACCTGAGGTAATGGTTGCAATCAAAGGGATACATCGCTTCAGGAATGACGTTCTCATCATCCTTGGTAACGGATGTCAGCAGCTATCCACAAGAACAGCAGCTAATCCAAAGATGGGCAAAACATAAAACATTAAACAACTGAAGGTTGTCGCTGATCTGGA
>CM034541.1:58186129-58201129 GCA_020002185.1 Paraescarpia echinospica | reverse complement strand
CCTGCCACGCCTTACTCGTCGAGGTGAACAGGTTATGGCAGCACCTGACAAAGAGGTTGTTGTCGAAGTCGGGCTGGAAAGGTTTGGAGGGTATCTGTCGCCCGTCGACGTACACGGCGAAGAAGGTGATGTGGTTGTTTTAGTGTGAAAGGGATTTTTGTCGTAGCATCCGTTGTAGGCGTCGTTATCGATGCAGCACAGCACGAGACGTTTCGGAATAGTACCAAGAAAGAGGTTCTCGCGCGTGTACGAACGGGTACCTGTGGGAATAGAGTAGACCTTGCATTCGACAGGTCGCAGCGGATACTTGGCGGTGGCCTTTTCGAGGGCTTTGATGTGTGCCATCTGCACACTCGGATTCAGGGTGACTTTCTTGACGAACACTGTAGCGTTGACGATCTGTATCTTGTAGGCGGGGTTGGCTCCACCAGCAATGAGCGCGAACGCATCCTTGCTGCGTACGAAACGCATCTTGAGCTCGACGCCGTTGATGAGGAGTTTATCCTGAAGCAAGAGGTCGACGTGGACACGACCTATCATGTCGACCACACGACTCTGGGCGATCATGTGGCGTCTGGCGACGAATCCCGCGTTGGCTGTCGGATCGGCACCATCAACGACGACGGCGTCCATACGACCGGCCGTGTCCTTGTACCACATCTGACTCGTCAGTTGCGTCTCCTTGGCATCGTCACCGTAACTGAGCAGCGTCTCTATGTAGGCGCGGTATGGGTACGTGTTGGTCGAGGGAGTCACGAGCGTTCCGTTCAGGTAGAAATCGACCTGACCGAACAGCGAATGGAGCCAGTTATTCACGGGAGCGACGGGATCGGCGGGGTCGAGATCACTTCCGTCGGCACGCGTCACCTTCGCCTGAACGTGTAGTTTCGTGTCGGCGAGATCCAGGTAATCGTCTCCCGAACCGGGTACGACGAATTCGATCGGTCCACCCGAGTCGAGCGAGGACACCGGCTGGTGATGGACCGTGCGACTGTCGATGATGGCGGTCTGAGTCAGAGGTACGGTGAAGAGATCGAGTTCGCTCTTGAGTCCCTCACACGATAGTTTATGAACGAACGCCATCGTCGAATATATCGGGTTCACGACGTACCTTCGGTCTCTGCTGTTTCCTTCGACGTCTCGCTGGTGTACTGACTCGTTTCGCAGGGGGTGTGCGTCTTATACGCTTACGCGGTCGCACGCCAGGGGTCAAGAGATCACTCATCATATCTCTACCGGCAGTGGTGACGCGACGTTTGGCGGCCGTTCTGATGTTCTGTCCCGACAGGACGTCGTCGGCTATGCGTGCGCCGGTCGACAGAGCTCTCTTTCCCAACGCCACGGCTCCTCTCTTGACGAGTGGCATGACGCTACGCAGTAGACTTCCGAATAGACTTCCCAGTCCGTGCCCCCGTTGGTGTCGGGCACCCACGAAATAAGGAATCGCACCTCCCGCTTGACGAACGTAGTAGTCGGTGTAATTCATCTCTCTCTCTCTCTCTCTCTCTCTCTCTCTCTCTCTCTCTAGAACAGTGCCGTCCGTTGCCGTTGGAAATGAAGTGTCACCGTCACCTTACCAACCTCGAATGGCACGCGATATCCGGTGTCGTCTCTTATATCTATCTCGATCGTGCCAAATTCTTTGTAGAGCACGGGTACATAGTGAATCTTGTCGAAGGTCTTCGATACGATGTCGCCATGGCGACCGCTCACCGGGATGATGCGCAGCAGCGGCACGAGACTGTCACCAACAACTCGTAGTTCCACGACATCCGTATAGATGTAGAGCGACTCGAGCCCTCGTTCCATGGTGATCACGGTGTCGGCTTCCGTGATCAATACCTTGAAATCGGGTGCATCGGGATCCTTCGGGAGATACTCCAGCGTAGCGGTGCGAAAGCCGAGAACGGCGGTCAGTATAGCAGCACGGAAGACGGTATTCGGTGCCATGTGCACCGATACCTTATGCGTAATGATGTTGTAGCTCAGTCTCACTCGTCCCTCTCCCACCACGCGACGTAGAGAGGCGTTAATGGTGAGGATCAGTGACCACGGATCTTTATAGTATCCGGTTCAGATTCGGATAGTCTTCGTGTGCAGGGACCGTGGTTGCTCTTCGTCTATCGGTAGTGTCACAGCGAACCCCGCGTCGTCGTCTACGATGTTGTACCAACTGTGCGGGTACTGTACCGCCACCAGTCCGCATTCCCATTTTCCCCGTAGTAGGATACGTTTCGGTAGCGTCGTGATGTAGTGGGTCAGCGTGTTGTCGGGGTGCGTGTGCATGGAAGCATTGCTGGGCAACGTGAGATAGAAATCACTCGGTTCCATGTTGTTGTTGTTGTTTCAACGTCGGACTGGGTAGCAGGTAACCCAACGAACTGCTCAACAGGGCCGTCCACAGAGTCGGATCGTGGTGGCCGAACGTCAGGTTGTAGATGCTGACCAAGATGACCGTGTACAAGACGACGACCTGACACAGAAAGACGATCTCCTCTTTGGGACACGCGGTACCGAATATGTGCCACGGACTCCTCTCTTTCTTTAGTGGTGGTGGCGGTAGAGTGTCGACGTCGTCTTCTTCTTCTTCTTCTTCGTCGCTAACGGTGATGCGTGATGTTGTCTCGTCTGCCATACGTGGACGACTGACATCGCGACGGACGCAAAATTAGTCTTTATAACCCGACGAGACCCTTGGCATCGATCCAGCTGTTGAATTTCGAAGGGTATCCGACCCATTTCACCAACACCTCCCGTCGCCTGCCTACCTTGCGGCGCTGTACTATCGATTCCACGCGGTACAGTTTATCGACCGGAACCGTCACCTTCTGCATTTCCGGTTCGTAGAAGGTACCGTCCAGTATCTCGCCGAGATCGTCCGTTAGACGATAGACGGGTGGATCGGATGGATGCACTTCGCGTATCGTGAATAGTTCCTCTGTCCAATTCATCGTGTAGCCTTTATCGAACCGTCTCTTGACCTTGCTGATACGTATGCGATCCCCCACGTGGTACTTGGGTACACCCTTACCGTGATGACCACCGTACAGACGTTGCCACACCTCTTCCTGGTTAGTCGCATCCACCTGCGACGGAGGCATCCCGATGCTGCGGTGAGGCGTGTCGTTGTACGTGCGCACTAGATCCGGAAGGATATCGATGTACCGCCACGCTTCTTTGTGTGTCAGGTATCGCCACATCCGCGACATTAGTGTGCGTTTGAAGCGTTCCACGATGCTCGCCTTGATCTCCGCGTTGTAGGTGGAGAAGTGGTGGATACCGTATCTGTCCAATACACCCCGAACGCTACGGTTATATAATTCCAGACCTCTATCGGTCTGCAACGACAGCGGCTGAATGTCGGTGAAGAGGCCGTTCAGCGCCTTCGACACAGACGTTGCCGACTTGTTCTTCAGTGGAACGCATCGGGCGACTTTCGAGAAGACGTCGATCACCGTGAGCAGGAACGTTGTACCGTCGTTTTCTTTTTTCAGACTGGACACGTCGACGAGATCGGCCTGCCACTGTTGATCCCGTCCTCCGACGACCATGCGCCGACGCTTGAAACGAACTCTGACCGGTTTATGTAGTGTATAGGCGTTCTGTTCCGATAGCCATTGTTCGACGATTTTTCTCGGTACGCGCGGTACGGCGGTTCGTCGCAAAGACGCGATTCCTCCGTAACTACCCACCTTGGCGGGGTTGAAGTAGACGTCCTCCAGCTGTTTACGACGGCGCACCATGATGACGTACGTATGATATAATCGATGGTAATCCCGCACACGATGGGAAGTCCGCCGTAAGCAACACCGGTAAACAGACGTGTTAGACTGTCCCGTAGATCACACATTATGTCGGTGAATCGAGATGATGCGTCTCTTTTATTCGAGACGCTCCCATGTCTTACTAGTCGACGCCGGTGGTGTAGGTAGAGTAGAAGGGCTCATTCGAGATCGTCTCCGCGAGAGGGGTGTCCACTGCAGCGTTCGACGCGCTCTACCGAGCGACCGTGCGGCCGCCGCTTCTATGGTACGTCTCCTGGCCTCGTTACCCACCAACTCCATTGTCAGATTCATGTCGCCGAGTTGATGCGCAAACACCTGCCACCCCGTTGGAGAACCGATGGTCTTGCGCTGACGCAACAAATCGTTCACGAGGTCCACCACGTTACTTCCGGGTACCGCTACGCCTTTGTTCATGAGCTCTCCGCGCGCATTCCAAGCGACGTCTCGTTTCAGACGTTCCATCAGTCGTCTGGCTTTGGCCTGGAGCCGTTTGGGAACACTTTCGATGACTTCCGCTTCCACCCCCGCCTCCGGCGGGGTCGGGTCCGTATTAGCCGCCGCCGCCGCCGCCGCCGCCGCCGCCGCCGCCGCCGCCGTGACCACCGGGGTCGTGTCCTTGTTGACCGTTATCACGCGCATCGGTTCGCGCGTGCGTCGATCGGACAACGCGTTGTAGCGTTGCAACACTTGATTATACATGACGACCTTGTCACCGTCGGCGAGATCTTGTCTGTCGAGTATGACTTTCATCTCGTCGTCGAGTACCTGTACTTTACGTCCTAGGGTATCCGTCGGTGCCGGTGCGCGTAGACTGTCCAACAGTCGCGGATCTACCAAGGCCATCTTCCGTGCGTGTTCCATCGTCGTCTACTTGTTTTACAAGGGTAGAAAGACCGCACCGGCCAAAGGTGCCAGCAGCGCCGACAGGAAACCACCGGTCTGTCCCCCTCCGCCCTGGTTGTTACCCCGTAGCAAGATGCGACGTCTCCTCGCTGCAGGCGCGTCTCTCTGTGCCAAAGCACGCAGGTTTCTTTTGTACACGTTCAGAGCACGTCTCTGTGCGTCGGTCAAGGGCAAGTTCTTCTTCAATATGTTGTAGGCACACTCGGCTAGTGCACACAACAGATCGGCGTCGGCGTTTCTGATGACGGCTCGTCTCAATTTCGTGCTCTTGTACCTGTTTAGTGTCTGTATGCAGAGGATGTGTTTCTTCACGAGTTCGGGCATGCTGTTGTCTTCACGAGCATGCTGCGACTGAAGGAACGAGGCGCTGCGCGGACGTCTTATACCTTGGGTTGGTACACGTACTGGACACTGTCGTCCGGAAGGACACCCGTGCGCAGATGCATGTCGTCGAGCGTGCCCTGTTTCAGATCGACGAGGAGATAACCGTACGGGAGTGACGTGGCGTCTCGGAACGCTTCCTGTACAAACTTCAGGCGACCCGGATACATATGTCGTGCCAAGTGTCCGATCTGTGACGCGTCGCGAGGATTCTTGAAGATCACCATGTAGTGTGCGTTCAGACTGATCGTGCGACTCTCCTTGTTCTTCGGAAACAGGTTCTGCACGAGATACAGTACGGACGTGTTTTGGTGATGACTCTTTTTTGTGAACAAGGTCGTGACCCGTTCGTCCGTTTCTGCCATCAGATCATCGATGACCACGAGGTTACGCGTCGATGCGTCGAACGCACCGTTCGGCAAGCCTTCCTCGAATCGTACCAGGTCGGTACTGACGTAGGGGCGCATTTCCTCATCGTGTCAGCAGTGGTTCGGCATTACACGTCCACCGGTCCCGTTTTGATTCCGTCTTCGTTGACCACGCGCTTGGCATAGAAGTAGGTCAACGCCGCACGTTCCTGGATGTACGTCAGCACGGACGAGTGATTGACCCGGAACCCGCGGTTCTTCCTACTTCCGCTGCGACGATTGGTCAACACGTCCAGGAACGCCTGCTTGTCGATGGTGTTGAGTCGTTTGTTCAGACCTTTGGTGCTGTATTTATCGACCGTACCCGAACAATAGTAGGTATTGCTGCACAGACTCAGGAAACAGTCGCCGGACCATTCGACCTTGAAGAGACCCGGTGTTCTCTTGTCGTACGCCTTGCGCTCCTTGCAACACGTCTCGGTGCCGTTCCACGGGCGATTGGCCAGGCGACAGCGCACGTAGTCGTTCTGATGATCGTCGCAACATTCGGACGGTAGCCATTCGGAGCGGTGACGATAGTAATGGTCGCGCAGTGCCGGGGTCACGAGGTCGTCGACGGACTCACCGGCCAGAGCCAAATAGGCGCTGTCCGTATCGGTTTCGCAGTACTCGAACAGCGGACGATCCACGTACCTGACCATGAAGTCGTAGTAGAACTCCAACATGCGTAGTTTGGCCCACTGCAACACGAAGAATCCCACGTGTGTGGGCAGTGCGTATTTGACGGTGCGCTTGTGCATTTCGATCTCGTATGCATCGGCAGCGACGACGTCGAGTTGACTGAAGCGACGATTGTTGATCGCGTTCGATGCGCTCTTCTCCGTGCAGTAGGTGACCTCGCGGTGCTTATCGACGTTGGTGATAAATTTCCCATAGGAAGAATTGCCCATAAGTTTGTTGGTATCCGCGATCATGGCCTTGTCGGGATGGGCGTCTCCTTCGCGACGTGCGGTGGACACCGCCTCGCCGAATCGTCGGAAGCAGGCGACCGGTGTGTACTCGATGACCTGGTAGACGTGCGTCACCTCGAGTCCGTGCGCGAGGTACCATCGCAAGAGAGGTGTGGCGAGCAAGATCTTATCCCCGCGATAACTCCCGACGAGCATGCGTCGCGGAGTTGCCATGATGTTGTGTTCTTCGGCGTAGCGACGCATGAACGGTCCGAGATCATCGCGGGTCAGGTGAATGTTCTTGAAGATGGTCTGCATCTCGGCAAAGTGCGCGCGCAGGTCCTCCGGTACACGTATGTCGCACTGAATCATACCGATCATGCTACCGTTGCATACACCTGTCAGGATCTGTTGTGACATCATTTTCCAGCGCACGTGTCGACGACGTTGGCGAACGTCCATAAACTTTTGTACGCACGGATCGCGTCTCGTGACCTTCCACTCGCATTCCCACAATTCGACGACCCTCACAAAGTGTCGAAGATAGGCTGTGTTCTTTCGTGTTTCGGCGAGCAGTTGCGTCATGGGTTTCCCGTTGACCTCGTTGAACTCGCGTCCGGTGCACGGACACCCGTGGTAGTAGCATCCGTGAAACTGATAGGCCGTCTTCGATTCGCTGCACCAACCGTCCACCAACAGTTTACCGATGCGCTTCTCTCGACCGTTGGTCTGATGACGTATGGCGAGTCCCATGCGTTCGGACTCCCACGTAAACCATTCGACAGCCATCTGACCTGTGGGCTGTGCCACTTCGGGTCGGAACTCCTTCTCTTCCCGTCGCCGCGTGTACCATCCAGTCGACATCTCTTGTGATATCGACCACAGATACAATGCATTCGCATCGTAGCCCACAATGGACTGACACGTTCGAGCCGCATCACCGTAATCGTTACGACGTATCTTCGTGACCCCCTTCTCGTGATGTCTGGTGAAGATGAGTGACGGCCCTCCGACGATGTTCTCTCTGATGAGCTGGTGGACGTCCTTGTTCGTCTCGTTGAAGAGCGTAAAGAACGTCCTCTCCAGTACGTAGGTGAACAGGTAGGACAAGGTCAAACCAGGTATACTGATCCCTTGTTTGAACATGTCGAGACCGCGGTGTTGGTAGAAGTCGAACTGTTTGGCGATGGCCTCCAAGAACGGTACGACGTCTCTGTTGTTATACCAGACGAGAAAGTCTCGCAAAGTCTCCATGTCGTTGTCTCGCCACACCTTCCGACATCGTGTGTAGTCGTCGTCGGATATACCTTCGTTCTTCAGACGACTGAAGAAGGCCTCTTTGGGAGGTAGAACGGTGTCGTCGAGTCTCTCCAAGCTGTCCATGTATTCGTACGGGAAGTGACCTTTCGTGACTGCACAACCGTACGCTTTCAGGTACTTGTCGTACGAGAATCCCGGGGCAATGTAATGAGTCATGTCGAGGAATTTGAGGTTGTCCGTCGATAGACACATAAACGTGTTGCCACGTTTGATCACGTGAAACGTCTCCTCCTCCTCCTTCTCCTCCTCTCCGTCCTCTGTTGCTTTCTTTTCGGACAGGAAGTAGGGTACCAGGAACTGTTTGACGACGTTCAGATCGTACCTACCCGAGTTGAAACCGATGACGGGCAACTGATGAAGCCAACCGTACAATTGCCCCATGAGAGTTTTGTAGGGATTGGTCGGTTGTCGCTGTGACTCGTTGTCCCCCGCTTCCTCCACGGCGGACGCTTCTTGTTCGTTCCACTTCCTGATAGCCTCTGTGAGCTCGTGTAGGATGCCCTCGTACCTGTCTACGATGACTTCGTAGGCTGCTTCGCTCATGTTCTGAAGGATGGTCATCATGTCGGATACCAACTTGTTGCTGTCACCATCCGTGATGAGACATTGCACCTGTTCGAATCCGGGTACGTTACTCGCCAGGGACACACTCAACGGTAAGTGACGAGCCACCCAGTGGACCTTGGCACTGTCCGACGGAAGCTGCGATGTATCGAACCAGGACTCGAAGTCGAAGGTGGCGCGATACGGATAGTAGCGCAACCATTCGGCAACGTGAATGTTTTCGTCGTCCAATCGCTGGAAGACTGTCGGCGACGGATGGTAGACGCCACCGGAATAGATCTTTCGCACGCCTCCCGTACACCCGCGCTCGTGTCGTTCTAGTTCGAATACGCGGCTCCATAGTGCATCGCCACACTTCCTACATCGATACGAATGACTGTACATGTTCACGTCTTGTATGTAGGAAAAGTGTGTCTCGTGCAGATTGATGTACATCGTTTCAGGATAGTGACACAAGGAACGGCGTACGAGTTCAGCAGTCGCCTTTCCACCTTCTTCCGGTTCGACGAGTGTGTAGACGCACACGTTGGTCTCAAAGGTGGTCTCGACGCGATAGAGATCGTCCATCGTCACCCCGTCAAAGACTTTCATTGCCACCCCGTCACGGTCGTACTTCGCGTAGAGTACCCGCACAGCGGGTTCCAGGTGGTATCGGTCACATCCGCGATGCAGAGCCAGACATCGGAAGAGACACAGATTGTCGGTGTACTTTTTCTTGTGGACGGAGTCTCTTTCCAATCCGATGACGGCTTTGATTCGTTTGATGTACCTCGGCAGTTTGATGTCCACACATCCTATCGGATGATGTACGATGTGATTGACGAAGAAGGTAACATTCGTGACCACCTCACATACCCATTGACTGTCCGGACGCTGATTGATGACCCACTGCAGCACGTCTGTTTCTCGGATACGTTCCAGAAACGCATCAAAGTCTGCAGTGTTTGTGATCAGACACGGTTCGTCAAGGTAACGACCACAACAGTTACAGGACGAATGATAATACCTGTACCTGTTCGTGGTCTTGTTCCTTAACACAAACCCATAACTAAGATTAATCTTAAACGCGTGCGTCTGTTCGCGGAACATGCGTTTCAGTAACGGTTCTAGGGCGCTCGTGTCCGGTGTCGACACTCTGTAATTGTACCTGGATTGCACAGGTCCTCTAGCCGTGTGGGTTCGGATGGTCGACCAGTGATCTCGGACGACGTCTTGTAGTTCCCTCGATAGAGTATCGGCGAAGGGAAGTCGGGGTGGCGGTTGTATCGGGTCGTCGTCGTCGTCGTCGTCAGCAACACTCACACGGGGTCGCTCTGTGCGTCTCGCTCGTTTGCATAGGGGGGTTCGTTCGCTTCCATACATACCGACTTCGCGACACTCACACGTGGTCGCTCTGTGCGTCTCGCTCGTTTGCGTAGGGGTGGGTCGTTCGCTTCCATACATACCGACTTCATATGACGTAACAGGCTGTCACGTCTCGTGAACTCACGTGCACATCTCTCACAACGATGCAGTGTAGCGCTAGATGGCGCCACTCGTGACGGTGATTTACTGTAGGCATGATCGTCGTGTGTTGTTGATGATGATGAATGTGTTTGGTGTATATGACGTTGTATGTCGGCGTGTGTATCGAGCACGAGACCGCAGTGACGACACGTGTGCTGTTTCATCGTACCTACAACTGAAGGATGGGAGATCCTTGCACGTGTCTATATATATATATATATCCTACACTGTGTGACGTCATAAGAGGTGTGACTTGTATGAGTGTGCGTGTATGTATTCACCAATCGCAACGAGCTATGAAGGTAACAAGAACAACAGACACCGGAATCCTGGATTACATACCATCTTTATTCATGGAATATACAATAAAAGCGAGTACATGAAAGCAAAGCAAAGCTAAGCACCTACAGTGACAGACAAGCGGCGCCTATAACCCCAGCTATAGCGTAGGGGCGCATTTCCTCTTGTCGTCACTGCAGGCGCTTCTGAAGGCTATTCGCTATGTAGGCGACGTGTTCGTCGCGCGTGACATTCCGGGCGATCTCGTCGCAAATCGTGCGCACTGCCACGTGTAGACTGCATCTCTGTGTCGCAAACAGTGTCCCCGCTAGGGACTCTATATTGAGTTCCAGGTGTCTCACGCTGTCGAACGGCGCCGAGTAGGCCCACAGGATCGTTGTGTCGGTTTTCGACCATATGATGTGGCCGTCGTATGCAAGGTCGAGCGTCGATGCGTCCCTCCTGAGCGTCTCGTATTCGGAGGCGGTCATGGTGACGTCATAGTCGTCAATCTCACATGTCATGTCCAGTGTGAACGATGTTGATACTGCTTCGGTGGAGGTTGAGGGTGACGTGGCTTCACATGTCATCTCCAGTAGTGGAGATGAGTTGTGCTGCCGCTCGTGCTGTTGGGTAAGTAGAGCCTGTCGCAGCGGCATGGGGGTGTGGTGGCGGCGACGTTTTCGTGGCGCCCACTCTACCGGATTCTGTGCGTACGACTGCCGAATGAGTTCCAGTCCGCTAGAGGGAGCATCGGTGGCCTGTTAGCAACACAACAACAACAACAACATTAGCAGGGTGTTTTTTCGTCCACCATTGCTATACCACTTGTACGCAGGATGGCTTGTACACGTGATACGATGTCACGTGACCACTCCGGTGTGCTCGCCATAAACCTGTAATGGTGCACTGCATATCTCAAATTGTCGTGGATCAGGTCACTACGCACCAGGTAGATGACGTTTGACTCACCTTCGAACAGGCGCCACAGTTCGTTGCTTATAAAACGAACGATAGCATCGAGTGCTACTGCACACAGCTCGGTGTACCAGATCTGCCTTTCGTCCCCCGTGTCGTCTTGTTCGTCCCAGGGCAGTGCCTCCTTCGGTGTGAGTGGTTCGTCTTCCTTCGCATCCGACACGGTTATACCGCGGGTATGGAGACTCGCTTTCACCCGTGCTACGACATTACGAGCAAAACACGGTGTGCGCGCTACGCATACCAGCTCGGATACTACCATATCAAAGCTATTATATATACGTATGGAATCCACTTTGTACACGTCTTCGTGAACGTTCGCATAGCGACGACTCAGTGACTCGGCCGCCTGGCGAGAGCAAGCAGCGGTTATAGTGGCCATAAATAGACCGTCATCTATCATTTGGTCTGCACGCTTCTGAATGCCATTCACCTTCTCTACCGCCTCCTGTAATTCACTACGCCTCCTATCCTCGTCATGGTCAATATCAGCGGCCCAATCAGTATCAGTATCACCATCATTAGCAATCTCCTCATCATTATCATCATCCTGATCACTAGACCACGAACACGACCCCACATAGATGACACTTGCCTCATTATCATCATCATCACTGTCGTCAAACTGTCGGCGTTTCACCCCGCGCACGCTATATGACGATGGGATCGGTGTTGACCAAGGAGGAGGAGTCTACAACACACGACAGAAGCAAGTGTCAAATACATCATTCATTCATTCATCGCTGTCAGGTGGCGCCACATCATTCATTCGTCACTGTCAGGTGGCGCCTCTTCCGACTGGAATATTTCCAGTAAGTCACTGTCAGGTGCCGCCTCCTCCGACTGGAATATTTCCAGTAAGTCACTGTCAGGTACCGCCTTGTCCGACTGGATTATTTCCAGTGCAATCAAGGTGTAGTTTCGATAGCCCTCCTTTGTCTCCTTTCTAATTGTCACCCTAGCCCGTTTGCCACGTAGGACATTCAGTGCCTCGTAGCGTTCTTGGCCGGGTTTAAGCGCCATATAGTCGCTTGCTGTCATTCCCCCCACGGCCCCCTGAACTATACGATCAAATCCTGTGAGCCACGCTTCATTCCCCTTGCGATCGGCAAAAAGCATACCCATAGCATACTTGTAAACAGGATTACCCGTCTGACGGCCGTGCACAGCACATGTACTGACGCTATGGCGGTTCCCCTTCGTCATTTCAAGACGAAGGACTTTCCGATTACATATACGGCATGCCGGGTAGCATACATATTTATCTGTCAGAGCACATGTTACTAGTGTCAGTGGGCGAACAAATGCGTACGTTCCGTCACTTACTTGTTCGAGTTCTGACAACAGCATTTCCTCGGATTTTATATTGGGCGTCGCCATCTTGTTGAGCAGTGAAGGGCAGTGAAGTCGAGAGCGGCAGCAGCGAGTCGGAGAGAGAATGTTTGTCCTGTTGGATTTACCCTGGGTTTATATACGTAATCATTCCCTCCAGGCATCGATCACGTGTACCGTAGACAATGACATCACGCGTCCCTGGGTGTTCGCGTCTTATCAGGCGCGTGACTTTATCTCTCACTCTCCCGTACGCTGTCACCGTGTGGCTGACTGTCTGTTTTTTTTTTAATGGACGCCTTAGCACTGCCTAACGAAGTCTCTCACCTGATTAAGAATCACACCGAGTATATTCTTACCTGCTTCGTTACGTTTTGAACTCTTACCCCAATACCCTTCCGCACTGGGTACATTCTCAATAAGTCGTGCGTCACCTGTAGCCAGCAAGCGTTGCCGTAGTTTAGAGGCACGAAACTTCACGGCTAATACAGCGTGCATCACGCCTCGACGTTGTGATAGCCATGTAGCAGTTCGATCCGGTGTCCACCGAATGTTTTTACTCCAGTATTTCGCCTGTATTCCACTGCGTGCAGTCTGAATCTTTCTCGCTGTGTTCTCATCGTGAAAATGTCTGGCTTTTTTAAACTGATAGGCTGCTTCTGCACAAGAAAAGTCTTCGCCCCATATGTGTATATTACATGGATGGAAATTAGATAGGAAGTGACCAGCACCCCTGAATTGTATATCCAAGCTCTTGACCTCCATATGTTTCATCGCTGACCACTCACAGAGTTCTTTTCTCCCGTCTGTATTATTAGCGTTCTGATAAGACGCATTGTCGTCTAGTCGCACTTCGTACATCATGCGCTTATCGCAGGGTCCTATGACTGATATCGGTTTACTACAGTGAAATTTTCCATAACGTCACATGGCTGGCTACATACCCAGGCATCGGTCACGTGACATCCCTAGATGATGATGTCATACGTCCCTGGGTCTTCAGCTTTTCATACACCGGTATTTTTCCATGCTACAGTGTGTCTTACAAGTTGCCTTCCTATCTGCGTGCATATGCTCTATCCTATATATACTAGCTCGTTTGTTACATTCTTCACATCATCTCATTCGCAACTATGACGACGACGATACCTTGGGACCAACTGTGCGCTGAATGCCGTCTTCGAACTACGGAGATGCGTTCTATGTCGTCGATACCTTGGATGCAACTGCGTGACGACTGGCGTGGTCTCGAAATGTAAGTACTTTTATTATTATTACTATTAATATTATTATTATTATTATTAATATTATTAATATTATTCTTTGTTTCATCCTATACATATCATACTATAATCATCACAGTGTTCTTCACGTAAACTACCTGTGACGTCTCACCTCTATTATTCCTTATGCTTACGTTCGTTATACATATCATACTATAATCATCACAGTATTCTTCACGTAAACTACCTGTGACGTCTCACCTCTATTATTCCTTATGCTTACGTTCGTTATGTGTCACGGTTATCTATATTACCTTTCAGGTCTGTCGGTACCACCGATGCTGCTACCTGGAGTCTGACAGGAAGTGTCTCCAGTGACTCCAGTATTGAGGATGGAAGTGTTGAGGATTGCACGTGAGTGTTCAACGATTACAACAATATTTTACTACCTTATTTATGTGTTCTCTCTTACCTCGTTTCTCATTCTCTCCAATGTATACACAGTCTTTCTTATCTATGTGTATGCTGATCTCTCTTGATCTCTTGTCGTTTCGACTAGGTATGCGGTGTTTGGTTACCGATCACGTCAGCAGACGTCTCCATTACGTATTGTATCATAGTCCGTTGATCTAGCTTGCCCTTTTATCGTATGTCGATTCCCTATGCAGTGTCTGGTTACATCACTGGCTTATTCCACCCGGCTGTACTTTGCATAATATAATTCATATATACAAAGATTTCATATATGTTTCAGAGAGGAGGAGTACCGCGACAATCATTCTTTCATATTCTGTCACGTACTACGCGAACTCCTGGCGACACGGCCTCCCTTTGACGCCGACCCTGTTCCTTCCCTGGTGGAGGTTGTCGAAGATTGGGATGCCGAGATCGATCGCTAATATTCAACTGTGCTTTTTGCATGTGTTGTTGACGAACGCACATTATTAACAACCTAATCAACTGTCATATACGCTTGTATCATTCGACAATAAAATACGTGTGCACTCGTATACTCTTGTGTTTCGTTAGTTCTTTCATACACGCACATTCATACACATCCTCTCTACACTCCCCTCGCATACACGTACATTCATACACAACTAATAATCACACCCTCTCTACACTCCTCGTTATCATTAAAAACCTAATCAACTTTCAAACTGTGGTTTTACCAGTTATTCCCTTAGTACTAATTCTTCATACATACATACATACATCACATTTTTTAAAGTCCGAGTATGTTTTAAAGTCCGAGTCGCTAGATGGCACTACGGACGCTTAGGTACACTTCTTTCCGCTAGGAGGCGCACTACATACGGTCACGTGGCTACTCAGGGGGGCGGCATTCGAAACCTCCCTAATATCGCTTAAACTCCTCAGGATACCCCTCCAAAATCGCATACATACTACT
>CM034541.1:58075908-58185129 GCA_020002185.1 Paraescarpia echinospica | reverse complement strand
TCGGTCAAGGGCAAGTTCTTCTTCAATATGCTGTAGGCACACTCGGCTAGTGCACACAACAGATCGGCGTCGGCGTTTCTGATGATGGCTCGTCTCAATTTCGTGCTCTTGTATCTGTTTAGTGTCTGTATGCAGAGGATGTGTTTCTTCACGAGTTCGGACATGCTGTTGTCTTCACGAGCATGCTGCGACTGAAGGAACGAGGTGCTACGCGGACGTCTTATACCTTGGGTTGGTACACGTACTGGACACTGTCGTCCGGAAGGACACCCGTGCGCAGATGCATGTCGTCGAGCGTGCCCTGTTTCAGATCGACGAGGAGATAACCGTACGGGAGTGACGTGGCGTCTCGGAACGCTTCCTGTACAAACTTCAGGCGACCCGGATACATCTGTCGTGCCAAGTGTCCGATCTGTGACGCGTCGCGAGGATTCTTGAAGATCACCATGTAGTGTGCGTTCAGACTGATCGTGCGACTCTCCTTGTTCTTCGGAAACAGGTTCTGCACGAGATACAGTACGGACGTGTTCTGGTGATGACTCTTTTTTGTGAACAAGGTCGTGACCCGTTCGTCCGTTTCTGCCATCAGATCATCGATGACCACGAGGTTACGCGTCGATGCGTCGAACGCACCGCTCGGCAAGCCTTCCTCGAATCGTACCAGGTCGGTACTGACGTAGGGGCGCATTTCCTCATCATGTCAGCAGTGGTTCGGCATTACACGTCCACCGGTCCCGTGGTGATTCCGTCTTCGTTGACCACGCGCTTGGCATAGAAGTAGGTCAACGCCGCACGTTCCTGGATGTACGTCAGCATGGACGAGTGATTGACCCGGAACCCGCGGTTCTTCCTACTTCCGCTGCGACGATTGGTCAACACGTCCAGGAACGCCTGCTTGTCGATGGTGTTGAGTCGTTTGTTCAGACCTTTGGTGCTGTATTTATCGACCGTACCCGAACAATAGTAGGTCTTGCTGCACAGACCCAGGAAACAGTCGCCGGACCATTCGACCTTGAAGAGACCCGGTGTTCTCTTGTCGTACGCCTTGCGCTCCTTGCAACACGTCTCGGTGCCGTTCCAGGGGCGATCGGCCAGGCGACAGCGCACGTAGTCGTTCTGATGATCGTCGCAACATTCGGATGGTAGCCATTCGGAGCGGTGACGATAGTAGTGGTCGCGCAGTGCCGGGGTCACGAGGTCGTCGACGGACTCACCGGCCAGAGCCAAATAGGCGCTGTCCGTATCGGTTTCGCAGTACTCGAACAGCGGACGTTCCACGTACCTGACCATGAAGTCGTAGTAGAACTCCAACATGCGTAGTTTGGCCCACTGCAACACGAAGAATCCCACGTGTGTGGGCAGTGCGTATTTGACGGTGCGCTTGTGCATTTCGATCTCGTATGCATCGGCAGCGACGAAGTCGAGTTGACGGAAGCGACGATTGTTGATCGCGTTCGATGCGCTCTTCTCCGTGCAGTAGGTGACCTCGCGGTGCTTATCGACGTTGGTGATAAATTTCCCATAGGAAGAATTGCCCATAAGTTTGTTGGTATCCGCGATCATGGCCTTGTCGGGATGGGCGTCTCCTTCGCGACGTGCGGTGGACACCGCCTCGCCGAATCGTCGGAAGAAGGCGACCGGTGTGTACTCGATGACCTGGGAGACGTGCGTCACCTCGAGTCCGTGCGCGAGGTACCATCGCAAGAGAGGTGTGGCGAGCAAGATCTTATCCCCGCGATAACTCCCGACGAGCATGCGTCGCGGAGTTGCCATGATGTTGTGTTCTTCGGCGTAGCGACGCATGAACGGTCCGAGATCATCGCGGGTCAGGTGAATGTTCTTGAAGATGGTCTGCATCTCGGCAAAGTGCGCGCGCAGGTCCTCCGGTACACGTATGTCGCACTGAATCATACCGATCATGCTACCGTTGCATACACCTGTCAGGATCTGTTGTGACGACATTTTCCAGCGCACGTGTCGACGACGTTGGCGAACGTCCAGAAACTGTTGTACGCACGGATCGCGTCTCGTGACCTTCCACTCGCATTCCCACAATTCGACGACCCTCACAAAGTGTCGAAGATAGGCTGTGTTCTTTCGTTTTTCGGCGAGCAGTTGCGTCATGGGTTTCCCGTTGACCTCGTTGAACTCGCGTCCGGTGCACGGACACCCGTGGTAGTAGCATCCGTGAAACTGATAGGCCGTCTTCGATTCGCTGCACCAACCGTCCACCAACAGTTTACCGATGCGCTTCTCTCGACCGTTGGTCTGATGACGTATGGCGAGTCCCGTGCGTTCGGACTCCCACGTAAGCCATTCGACAGCCATCTGACCTGTGGGCTGTGCCACTTCGGGTCGGAACTCCTTCTCTTCCCGTCGCCGCGTGTACCATCCAGTCGGCATCTCTTGTGATATCGACCACAGATACAATGCATTCGCATCGTAGCCCACAATGGGCTGACACGTTCGAGCCGCATCACCGTAGTCGTTACGACGTATCTTCGTGACCCCCTTCTCGTGATGTCTGGTGAAGATGAGTGACGGCCGCCGACGATGTTCTCTCTGATGAGCTGGTGGACGTCCTTGTTCGTCTCGTTGAAGAGCGTAAAGAACGTCCTCTCCAGTACGTAGGTGAACATGTAGGACAAGGTCAAACCAGGTATACTGATCCCTTGTTTGAACATGTCGAGACCGCGGTGTTGGTAGAAGTCGAACTGTTTGGCGATGGCCTCCAAGAACGGTACGACGTCTCTGTTGTTATACCAGACGAGAAAGTCTCGCAAAGTCTCCATGTCGTTGTCTCGCCACACCTTCCGACATCGTGTGTAGTCGTCGTCGGATATACCTTCGTTCTTCAGACGACTGAAGAACGCCTCTTTGGGAGGTAGAACGGTGTCGTCGAGTCTCTCCAAGCTGTCCATGTATTCGTACGGGAAGTGACCTTTCGTGACTGCATAACCGTACGCTTTCAGGTACTTGTCGTACGAGAATCCCGGGGCAATGTAATGAGTCATGTCGAGGAATTTGAGGTTGTCCGTCGATAGACACATAAACGTGTTGCCACGTTTGATCACGTGAAACGTCTCCTCCTCCTCCTTCTCCTCCTCTCCGTCCTCTGTTGCTTTCTTTTCGGACAGGAAGTAGGGTACCAGGAACTGTTTGACGACGTTCAGATCGTACCTACCCGAGTTGAAACCGATGACGAGCAACTGATGAAGCCAACCGTACAATTGCCCCATGAGAGTTTTGTAGGGATTGGTCGGTTGTCGCTGTGACTCGTTGTCCCCCGCTTCCTCCACGGCGGAGGCTTCCTGTTCGTTCCACTTCCTGATAGCCTCTGTGAGCTCGTGTAGGATGCCTTCGTACCTGTCTACGATGACTTCGTAGGCTGCTTCGCTCATGTTCTGAAGGATGGTCATCATGTCGGATACCAACTTGTTGCTGTCACCATCCGTGATGAGACATTGCACCTGTTCGAATCCGGGTACGTTATTCGCCAGGGACACACTCAACGGTAAGTGACGAGCCACCCAGTGGACCTTGGCACTGTCCGACGGAAGCTGCGATGTATCGAACCAGGACTCGAAGTCGAAGGTGGCGCGATACGGATAGTAGCGCAACCATTCGGCAACGTGAATGTTTTCGTCGTCCAATCGCTGGAAGACTGTCGGCGACGGATGGTAGACGCCACCGGAATAGATCTTTCGCACGCCTCCCGTACACCCGCGCTCGTGTCGTTCTAGTTCGAATACGCGGCTCCATTGTGCATCGCCACACTTCCTACATCGATACGAATGACAGTACATGTTCACGTCTTGTATGTAGGAAAAGTGTGTCTCGTGCAGATTGATGTACATCGTTTCAGGATAGTGACACAAGGAACGGCGTACGAGTTCAGCAGTCGCCTTTCCACCTTCTTCCGGTTCGACGAGTGTGTAGACGCACACGTTGGTCTCAAAGGTGGTCTCGACGCGATAGAGATCGTCCATCGTCACCCCGTCAAAGTCTTTCATTGCCACCCCGTCACGGTCGTACTTCGCGTAGATTACCCGCACAGCGGGTTCCAGGTGGTATCGGTCACATCCGCGATGCAGAGCCAGACATCGGAAGAGACACAGATTGTCGGTGTACTTTTTCTTGTGGACGGAGTCTCTTTCCAATCCGATGACGGCTTTGATTCGTTTGATGTACCTCGGCAGTGTGATGTCCACACATCCTATCGGATGATGTACGATGTGATTGACGAAGAAGGTAACATTCGTGACCACCTCACATACCTATTGACTGTCCGGACGCTGATTGATGACCCACTGCAGCACGTCTGTTTCTCGGATACGTTCCAGAAACGCATCAAAGTCTGCAGTGTTTGTGATCAGACACGGTTCGTCAAGGTAACGACCACAACAGTTACAGGACGAATGATAATACCTGTACCTGTTCGTGGTCTTGTTCCTTAACACAAACCCGTAACTAAGATTAATCTTAAACGCGTGCGTCTGTTCGCGGAACATGCGTTTCAGTGACGGTTCTAGGGCGCTCGTGTCCGGTGTCGACACTCTGTAATTGTACCTGGATTGCACAGGTCCTCTAGCCGTGTGGGTTCGGATGGTCGACCAGTGATCTCGGACGACGTCTTGTAGTTCCCTCGATAGAGTATCGGCGAAGGGAAGTCGGGGTGGCGGTTGTATCGGGTCGTCGTCGTCGTCGTCGTCAGCAACACTCACACGGGGTCGCTCTGTGCGTCTCGCTCGTTTGCTTAGGGGTGGGTCGTTCGCTTCCATACATACCGACTTCGCGACACTCACACGTGGTCGCTCTGTGCGTCTCGCTCGTTTGCGTAGGGGTGGGTCGTTCGCTTCCATACATACCGACTTCATATGACGTAACAGGCTGTCACGTCTCGTGAACTCACGTGCTCATCTCTCACAACGATGCAGTGTAGCGCTTGATGGCGCCACTCGTGACGGTGATTTACTGTAGGCATGATCGTCGTGTGTTGTTGATGATGATGAATGTGTTTGGTGTATATGACGTTGTATGTCGGCGTTTGTATCGAGCACGAGACCGCAGTGACGACACGTGTGCTGTTTCATCGTACCTACAACTGAAGGATGGGAGATCCTTGCACGTGTCTATATATATATATATATCCTACACTGTGTGACGTCATAAGAGGTGTGACTTGTATGAGTGTGCGTGTATGTATTCACCAATCGCAACGAGCTATGAAGGTAACAAGAACAACAGACACCGGAATCCTGGATTACATACCATCTTTATTCATGGAATATACAATAAAAGCGAGTACATGAAAGAAAAGCAAAGCTAAGCACCTACAGTGACAGACAAGCGGCTCCTATAACCCCAGCTATAGCGTAGGGGCGCATTTCCTCTTGTCGTCACTGCAGGCGCTTCTGAAGGCTATTCGCTATGTAGGCGACGTGTTCGTCGCGCATGACATTCCGTGCGATCTCGTCGCAAATCGTGCGCACTGCCACGTGTAGACTGCATCTCTGTGTCGCAAACAGTGTCCCCGCTAGGGACTCTATATTGAGTTCCAGGTGTCTCACGCTGTCGAACGGCGCCGAGTAGGCCCACAGGATCGTTGTGTCGGTTTTCGACCATATGATGTGGCCGTCGTATGCAAGGTCGAGCGTCGATGCGTCCCTCCTGAGCGTCTCGTATTCGGAGGCGGTCATGGTGACGTCATGGTCGTCATTCTCACATGTCATGTCCAGTGTGAACGATGTTGATACTGCTTCGGTGGAGGTTGAGGGTGACGTGGCTTCACATGTCATCTCCAGTAGTGGAGATGAGTTGTGCTGCCGCTCGTGCTGTTGGGTAAGTAGAGCCTGTCGCAGCGGCATGGGGGTGTGGTGGCGGCGACGTTTTCGTGGCGCCCACTCTACCGGGTTCTGTGCGTACGACTGCCGAATGAGTTCCAGTCCGCTAGAGGGAGCATCGGTGGCCTGTTAGCAACACAACAACAACAACAACATTAGCAGGGTGTTTTTTCGTCCACCATTGCTATACCACGAGTACGCAGGATGGCTTGTACACGTGATACGTTGTCACGTGACCACTCCGGTGTGCTCACCATAAACCTGTAATGGTGCACTGCATATCTCAAATTGTCGTGGATCAGGTCACTACGCACCAGGTAGATGACGTTTGACTCACCTTCGAACAGGCGCCACAGTTCGTTGCTTATAAAACGAACGATAGCATCGAGTGCTACTGCACACAGCTCGGTGTACCAGATCTGCCTTTCGTCCCCCGTGTCGTCTTGTTCGTCCCAGGGCAGTTCCTCCTTCGGTGTGAGTGGTTCGTCTTCCTTCGCATCCGACACGGTTATACCGCGGGTATGGAGACTCGCTTTCACCCGTGCTACGACATTACGAGCAAAACACGGTGTGCGCGCTACGCATACCAGCTCGGATACTACCATATCAAAGCTATTATATATACGTATGGGATCCACTTTGTACACGTCTTCGTGAACGTTCGCATAGCGACGACTCAGTGACTCGGCCGCCTGGCGAGAGCAAGCAGCGGTTATAGTGGCCATAAATAGACCGTCATCTATCATTTGGTCTGCACGCTTCTGAATGCCATTCACCTTCTCTACCGCCTCCTGTAATTCACTACGCCTCCTATCCTCGTCATGGTCAATATCAGCGGCCCAATCAGTTACAGTATCACCATCATTAACAATCTCCTCATCATTATCATCATCCTGATCACTAGACCACGAACACGACCCCACATAGATGACACTTGCCTCATTATCATCATCATCACTGTCGTCAAACAGTCGGCGTTTCACCCCGCGCACGCTATATGACGATGGGATCGGTGTTGACCAAGGAGGAGGTGTCTACAACACACGACAGAAGCAAGTGTCAAATACATCATTCATTCATTCATCGCTATCAGGTGGCGCCACATCATTCATTCGTCACTGTCAGGTGGCGCCTCTTCCGACTGGAATATTTCCAGTAAGTCACTGTCAGATGCCTTCTCCTCCGACTGGAATATTTCCAGTAAGTCACTGTCAGGTACCGCCTTGTCCGACTGGATTATTTCCAGTGCAATCAAGGTGTAGTTTCGATAGCCCTCCTTTGTCTCCTTTCTAATTGTCACCCTAGCCCGTTTGCCACGTAGGACATTCAGTGCCTCGTAGCGTTCTTGGCCGGGTTTAAGCGCCATATAGTCGCTTGCTGTCATTCCCCCCACGGCCCCCTGAACTATACGATCAAATCCTGTGAGCCACGCTTCATTCCCCTTGCGATCGGCAAAAAGCATACCCATAGCATACTTGTAAACAGGATTACCCGTCTGACGGCCGTGCACAGCACATGTACTGACGCTATGGCGAAGGACTTTCCGGTTACATATACGGCATGCCGGGTAGCATACATATTTATCTGTCAGAGCACATGTTACTAGTGTCAGTGGGCGAACAAATGCGTACGTTCCGTCACTTACTTGTTCGAGTTCTGACAGCAGCATTTCCTCGGATTTGATATTGGGCGTCGCCATCTTGTTGAGCAGTGAAGGGCAGTGAAGTCGAGAGCGGCAGCAGCGAGTCGGAGAGAGAATGTTTGTCCTGTTGGATTTACCCTGGGTTTATATACATAATCATTCCCTCCAGGCATCGATCACGTGTACCGTAGACAATGACATCACGCGTCCCTGGGTGTTCACGTCTTATCAGGCGCGTGACTTTATCTCTCACTCTCCCGTACTCTGTCACCGTGTGGCTGACTGTCTGTTTTTTTTGTAATGGACGCCTTAGCACTGCCTAACGAAGTCTCTCACCTGCATAAGAATCACACCGAGTATATTCTTACCTGCTTCGTTACGTTTTGAACTCTTACCCCAATACCCTTCCGCACTGGGTACATTCTCAATAAGTCGTGCGTCACCTGTAGCCAGCAAGCGTTGCCGTAGTTTAGAGGCACGAAACTTCACGGCTACTATAGCGTGCATCACGCCTCGACGTTGTGATAGCCATGTAGCAGTTCGATCCGGTGTCCACCGAATGTTTTTACTCCAGTATTTCGCCTGTATTCCACGGCGTGCAGTCTGAATCTTTCTCGCTGTGTTCTCATCGTGAAAATGTCTGGCTTTTTTAAACTGATAGGCTGCTTCTGCACAAGAAAAGTCTTCGCCCCATATGTGTATATTACATGGATGGAAATTAGATAGGAAGTGACCAGCACCCCTGAATTGTATATCCAAGCTCTTGACCTCCATATGTTTCATCGCTGACCACTCACAGAGTTCTTTTCTCCCGTCTGTATTGTTAGCGTTCTGATAAGACGCATTGTCGTCTAGTCGCACTTCGTACATCATGCGCTTATCGCAGGGTCCTATGACTGATATCGGTTTACTACAGTGAAATTTTCCATAACGTCACATGGCTGGCTACATACCCAGGCATCGGTCACGTGACATCCCTAGATGATGATGTCATACGTCCCTGGGTCTTCAGCTTTTCATACACCGGTATTTTTCCACGCTAGCATCGGTCACGTGACATCCCTAGATGATGATGTCATACGTCCCTGGGTCTTCAGCTTTTCATACACCGGTATTTTTCCATGCTACAGTGTGTCTTACAAGTTGCCTTCCTATCTGCGTGCATATGCTCTATCCTATATATACTAGCTCGTTTGTTACATTCTTCACATCATCTCATTCGCAACTATGACGACGACGATACCTTGGGACCAACTGTGCGCTGAATGCCGTCTTCGAACTACGGAGATGCGTTCTATGTCGTCGATACCTTGGATGTAACTGCGTGACGACTGGCGTGGTCTCGAAATGTAAGTACTTTTATTATTATTACTATTAATATTATTATTATTATTATTATTATTAATATTATTAATATTATTCTTTGTTTCAATCGATAGATATCCTATACATATCATACTATAATCATCACAGTGTTCTTCACGTAAACTACCTGTGACGTCTCACCTCTATTATTCCTTATGCTTACGTTCGTTATGTGTCACGGTTATCTATATTACCTTTCAGGTCTGTCGGTACCACCGATGCTGCTACCTGGAGTCTGACAGGAAGTGTCTCCAGTGACTCCAGTATTGAGGATGGAAGTGTTGAGGATTGCACGTGAGTGTTCAACGATTACAACAATATTTTACTACCTTATTTATGTGTTCTCTCTTACCTCGTTTCTCATTCTCTCCAATGTATACACAGTCTTTCTTATCTATGTGTATGCTGATCTCTCTTGATCTCTTGTCGTTTCGACTAGGTATGCGGTGTTTGGTTACCGATCACGTCAGCAGACGTCTCCATTACGTATTGTATCATAGTCCGTTGATCTAGCTTGCCCTTTTATCGTATGTCGATTCCCTATGCGGTGTCTGGTTACATCACTGGCTTATTCCACCCGGCTGTACTTTGCATAATATAATTCATATATATATACAAAGATTTCATATATGTTTCAGAGAGGAGGAGTACCGCGACAATCATTCTTTCATATTCTGTCACGTACTACGCGAACTCCTGGCGACACGGCCTCCCTTTGACGCCGACCCTGTTCCTTCCCTGGTGGAGGTTGTCGAAGATTGGGATGCCGAGATCGATCGCTAATATTCAACTGTGCTTTTTGCATGTGTTGTTGACGAACGCACATTATTAACAACCTAATCAACTTTCATATACGCTTGTATCATTCGTCAATAAAATACGTGTGCACTCGTATACTCTTGTGTTTCGTTAGTTCTTTCATACACGCACATTCATACACATCCTCTCTACACTCCCCTCGCATACACGTACATTCATACACAACTAATAATCACACCCTCTCTACACTCCTCGTTATCATTAAAAACCTAATCAACTTTCAAACTGTGGTTTTTACCAGTTATTCCCTTAGTACTAATTCTTCATACATACATACATACATCACATGTTTTAAAGTCCGAGTATGTTTTAAAGTCCGAGTCGCTAGATGGCACTACGGACGCTTAGGTACACTTATTTCCGCTAGGAGGCGCAGGTCACGTGACTACTCACTTTGCCCAGAGACGCAGGTCACTTTGCTCAGGGGGGCGGCTTTCGAAACCTCCCTAATATCGCTTAAACACCGCAGGATGCCCCTCCAAAATCGCTTACATACTACTCACGTATACATGCATTAAAATACAAGACAAATAAATATATTACACTCAAAGTTAGCACTGTATACAAAGACCACTCAAAAAGAGTTATGAGAGACTTGTAAAAACAAAAATGTACAAATAAAAACAGTATTAATTTAATAAACATGTGCTATTACTGTGTTGTATTGTGTAATCTTGTGTGCAGTATTGTTTGGAAGATGCTGGCAGTTTTACTTATTATATTGTCATTACTCAATAAATACAAATTTATCTTGATCATTCATACTGGAAAAAGCTGGATCATTAATTGTTGCATAGCCTATTAGTTCTTTTCGTTCGTTAAAATATAAAGGGCATTTCATTAAAACGTGAAACTCATTTTCTATTTCATTCATGCAATTAT
The DNA here is from genome assembly GCA_020002185.1 of Paraescarpia echinospica. NCBI lineage: Eukaryota > Metazoa > Annelida > Polychaeta > Sabellida > Siboglinidae > Paraescarpia > Paraescarpia echinospica. The sequence goes on along the minus strand of CM034541.1, from coordinate 58,174,578 downwards.
AACACTTCCTAGCTTCAGGTGGGGGAAAATTTCGTTCAAAACGTCCAGTTTCAATTCTGATTGGTGCCACGCCACATCGAAATTTTGCAAGTGCTGATCGATTACTTCTAGTCATAATTTTCTTAACATAATGCTCAGTTAAAAAAAAATGTTTGAACTGTTTATAAGTTCTTAGTTTATTTCTACTACCATTTCTGCCCTCTTCTCTATTTATAATATGAAGCCATTGCTGTTCCTGTAATACAGACAGGCAAACATCTGTGTGTTCTATTATAGCCTTTATATTAACATGGTCTCTTATATTAGTAAGATTATGCATATTTAAGTCATTATAACGATGGTGTACTTCGTAGCCCCAATTTCGTTTCCCACTTACGGCCATTTCCATCATCCATAGAAACACACGTTTTGTCACTCTAGATACATCCATATTGATCAAACGACACCAGAGCCTAGTAACAGATAGCCATTGTTGGTGAATCGGGGGTTTCCACCCCATTTCACCCTGTACTGCTGCTGATGGGGTATATTTACCCACACCTAGGAAAAATCGATAGGCTCTATTATGTATGCTATTTATGACCGAATATTCCTTTGTACCCCACACAGCAGAACCATAGTTAATAATGGAGAGCACCATACCATCGTATAGTTTTGTCAAACAATTAAAAGGCATTCCTCCATTACACTTTGTCTTAGCCATTAACAAACCCAGAGCTCTGTTCGCCGTAGTAGCTACTGTTTTTACCATCACCTTATAATCAAGATATTCAGTTAAAATCAAACCTAAATATTTATACTTATTTACGATGCATATGCTTTGGTCACCTAGTAGAAAATCGCAAGTAGTCTCAGATATCGATGGATTACGAAAATGTACAATTTGAGTTTTGTCTTTATTAATAGACGTGCCCCAGTCATTGCACCATTTCCAGATAACATTTAGCAATGTCTGCAGTTCTTCTGCTGATTCGGCCAGCACCACAATGTCATCTGCGTATGCTAACATTGTAACAGTTTCGTCTCCGATCTTAACACCTTTACCCGTGCCTTTCAATTCAGCTAATAAATCGTTTATAAACATATTAAACATGATAGGTGATATAACACATCCCTGCTTAAGCCCGCATTCGACATTGAACCAGTCAGACTTTACGTTGTTGACCCTAACACAACTTTTGTAATCAACATAATTATAATGATTTCAAAGCCTTGTATGTTGAAGTTCCTAATTTTGTTCCAGAAGAAATTTCTATTGATACGGTCATAAGCTTTACTAAAATCTACGAAACATGCAAACGTTTGCTGGTGGCATTTCTTTCTAGTATTGATTATGTTTGTAATGGCAGATAGGTGGTCGAGACAACTGCGACCTGGTCTAAACCCATTTTGTTCATCACACAAAAGGTTGTTGCCCTCTACCCACGATATAAGACGATCATTTAAAATAGAGCAGTATATTTTATACACATGGGAACTAAGCGTAATTCCCCTATAGTTTAATGGCACTCGTGGATCAGACGTACAACTCTTGGGTATCGGGGTTACAATGCCCCGACGCCATGCTTCAGGAACCATGCTGTTGTTAAAACAGTGATTAAATAGTTCGTAAAGGAAGTCTATGGCATTTTCATTGACCAGCGTATGCATGCATCTATGTATGAGTGGTGTATATTATTGTATGTATGTATGTATGTATGTATGTATGTGTGTATGTATGTATGTATGTATGTATGTATGTATGTACATGTGTATGTGTGTATGTACAGCTGTGTGTATGTGTGTATGTATGTATGTATGTATGTATGTATGTATGTATGTATGTATGTATGTATGTATGTATGTATGTATGTATGTATGTATGTATGTATGTATGTATGCATATAGAGGTGTTTGCTTATGCTTGCACGCGTATGTATGCATGGATGCGAGCGTATATACTCGCATGCAATCGCATTAGCGTGTGTATCACGCTGGCCCCGTTTCTTTTACTGTACAGGCCAACGTTTTCCATTTTGAGGGGGGTTTAGTGCAATTACGTAATTTTAAAAGAGACTGATTTTGTTCATATTGCGCGTCTGTTGAAAGTGTCTAAATCCATTCTGTGTGAATAAGTAGCATAGTGCGTTAACGCAGCTCACTCGATAGCGACGCGGGAACGAAATTCATGTTGGGAGGCTCCGGGGGGGGGGGAGGTGCTGTTGAACACTTTTCGCCGCTGCGCCGCTGTAACTTCAACTTCTCCGCTGTCTCGGCTGTGAACTCGGGACACAGAGCCGTTGAATTTTTTATTTTTTACGTCGCGCCGCTGCTGTCAATTTACCTTCTCCAGCTTCTCTCCGCTGTCTCCGCTAAAATGATGACATCCGAAGAAGAGGGGGGGGGGTGCTTTGGAAATATGTTTCGCCACCGCGCCGCATGTTACTGGGGGGGGGGGCAGAAAACCATACGTCTGCCCTCCAATTGCACACACCTTTCACAGTCGACAAAATACACATTTATCGTCTCATACAATTTACATTTCCACCCGCCATTGACGCTCGCCACAAAAACAAACATTCACGCTCACATTTAATGGGTTGGCAGAACCATATGTCTGCCCCCCCCCCCCCGGAGAAATTCCAGGGGGCAGCTGCCCCTCCCCCTGTTCCCACGTCTATGGCTGTAGATAGTTTCGCCTGATGTAACTATGCTTACCAATCTCTAGTTGAAAGTCGGTTAGTAAAACAATGTCTGCAGGAAAATGTCAACTGCATCGCTCACATGTGGCATGTTTCAGTAGTTCAGTGCAGTGCACAGTATAAACTGTACACTTTGAGATTATCTGACACTCCTGGTTTATGTAAGAAATGTTGTTATTTCGCAACACCTTTTCCGTGAAACGTAAGTAAAGATGTGGTTACGGAACCGCTTACTTGGCAACCAAAGGATGGTTACGGAAGATAACGGAGACTACCGAACTTACACAACTTATTTCTGATAAGGTTCCTGAACTTAAAAAGGCAATTTTAGTCAGCAATTCAGATTCCACTGAAGATGAACACGGAACTATGGAACCCATTCTTTGGACAACGAAATGATAATATAAAAACGAATAATTGCAATCATGATTAACGAGATTGATTCAAATTGTGTTATTTTATTGCACTTTTGTGTAGTGGAAATGTGGATTATTTCGTATACATATATTTTACTACATATAACGTGAATTCACCACTCTGATAACCCGTAAGTTTGAAAACGATCTTATCAGCAAAGCGGCCACGGGTGCTTGGTATTTACGGAAGGAGATGGACGCAACTTGCCAATTGAATTGACATAATGCAATTTATGTTTTCTGTCTGGCTATAAATATATTAATTAGTATCATGTAGGTATAGTCTGAAGGGTCGTAGGTTGTACAAGAAAACAAACTGTGTGGAAGTTGTAAATGGGCAATGTATTAACTTTGATAAAATGTCTTGTCATCAATTACATCAGTGCAATTGTAGTGACGTAAAGAAACAACTAACTTTCAACACTCAACAATTAAAATACATTACCAGAAATAGCGAGCTTTCGTAGACGCTAGGTTCGTGCCAATCGTCCGCGTTAAATGACAGATCTAATTGTTTTTGTCGCAGTGCAACGCACTAATTGTTTTTTTTATGGCAACACGTGGCCAATTAAAGCATCGCCTGCGCATCGTACGATCGGTACAGGCATAAAAGACACATTTAAGTCATATATTCATCGCACGCGCTTAGGACCTACAATAAGTTTTTATCAGAATTCATTAGTACATCAGACATGAGTAATATAAACCTTACTGTTGCTTTGAGATATCGGAATTACTCGAATATGTTATGTTTATGGTATTTTGACTTTTTGTTGTCATATCGTGTGTGTAAAGACCGTGGGAAACAAACACACCAACGGTAGCGACGTATGGCATTGCAAGACCTGTCATGTCGTGTGTGTAAAGACCGTGGGAATCAAACACATCAATGGTAGGGACGTCTGGCACTGCAAGACCTGTCATGTCGTGTATATAAAGACCGTGGGTAGCAAACACATCAACGGTAGGGACGTCTGGCACTGCAAGACCTGTCATGTCGTGTGTATAAAGACCGTGGGTAGCAAACACATCAACGGTAGGGACGTCTGGCTCTGCAAGACCTGTAATGTCATGTGTGTAAAGACCGTGGGTACCAAACACATCAACGGTAGGGACGTCTGGCTCTGCAAGACCTGTCATGTCGTGTGTGTAAAGACCGTAGGAACCAAACACATCAACGGTAGGGACACGTCTGGCTCTGCAAGACCTGCCATGTCGTGTGTGTAAAGACCGTAGGAACCAAACACATCAACGGTTGGGACGTCTAGCACTGCAAGACCTGTCATGCCGCGTGTGTAAAGACCGTGGGTACCAAACACATCAACGGTAGGGACGTCTGGCTCTGCAAGATCTGTCATGTCGTGTGTATAAGGGTCAATACACATATGGTTTTCCAATTGGCGACCATGTTAACGTTTTGTCTGATTATAAGAAAACGTGACCTGCAAAATGTCTTAAACTTCTCATCTGCTGTTATCATTATCTCATTGACTTGCTGATAGATTTTAACAAAAATTGCATACTTCCAACTCTCGTAGAATGTCTGTATGTGTGAAACCCGTCAATATTTACAAATGCCGGCCAGCATTACACCGCAAACAGGTCACACAGGCAAATTGCTGTCAAATATCCTTCCGCTTATTCAAATCATATAAAGATCCACCATTTTACAGTCAACACCTTCTACAATCACATATGAAAATCTGCCTACTCAAATGCACTTATGTCACAGCATGTGAATTTTGTATAAAAAAAAAAAATTCTCAAAAATACACTGCATTTTTCTTCTTCGAAACAGGAAGTCTAACTAGAACATGACCCCATAAAGACAGTGGGAACCAAACACCTCAACGGTAGGGACGTCTGGCTCTGCAAGACCTGTCATGTCGCGTGTGTAAAGACGGTGGGACCTAAACACGTCAACGGTAGGGACGTCTGGCTCTGCAAGACCTGTCATGTCGCGTGTGTAAAGACGGTGGGACCTAAACACGTCAACGGTAGGGACGTCTGGCTCTGCAAGACCTGTCATGTCGCGTGTGTAAAGACGGTGGGACCTAAACACGTCAACGGCAGGGTCGTCTGGCTCTGCGAGACCTGTCATGTCGCGTGTGTAAAGACCGTGGGAACCAAACACTTCAACGGTAGGGATGTCTGGCTCTGCAAGACCTGTCATGTTGTGTGTGTAAAGACCGTGGGAACCAAACACATCAACGTCTGGCTATGCAATAAATGATAATGAGAGGCAACAGCGAGTATTATTTTATTATATGTATCTGACTGTTGACAGATATTTAGAATATTTCGGCGGTGAAATACAAATTGCATACAATGTTTCGGGCTATTAAACAATATTATCAATGTGAATAAAACCAAGGCAATCACCACCAACGTAAAAGATTAATGTAAAGTAACAAAGACGGCTAGTAGTGACGTACTTGAGGAAGTAAACGATTTCCGGTATATAGAGTCCTGGCTAGCAAAGAAGTTCACCAACGCATAGCCCTAGCCTGGCAAACATGTAACAAGCTAGACCATGTATCGAAGACAAACATAAGAAGAACATTGAACTGTCAATCTTCAACGCCTCTGTTGAAAATATATTGTTGTATCGGAGCAGATACCTGGACCATCACAAAGAAAACTAGACGGGAGTTACACCAGAATGTTAAGAAAGATCTAAATGTCCACTAAAGCAATAGGCCTACAAATGAAGAACTATATGGACATATAGATAAACTCACACACAAGATTCGCAGGAGGCGCCTACAACTAGCTGGTCATTGCTATCGTAACACCGAAGAACCAGAGTCATTGTCCATCCTGTGGACACCAACACAAGGCAAGAGAAAAGAGGGAAACAGAACAAAACAAGCTGATCTGCAAAAATCTTTACATTGAAGAGACGAACCTTCCATCACTGATGAACGATTGACCCATTTGGAAAGGGCTCATTTATGCTCCGGTCCCGGCTGACCGCTGATGAAGATGATAGGTCTAATATTATATATATATAGTAAAGTGCGCAAACTTATCTCGAACTTTACGTTCTGTCAGTATATAGTCATAATTATATATCCTTACTGCTGCGTTGTTACTGAATTCAAATTTGGGCTCAAAGTGTTCTATGGATTTTCGTATTTCAGTTGTTCAAATAACCTAGTTTTGAGAATGCAATTTGACAGGTGCATCCATTTCATGTTATATCCAATTTGTCAACGCGATCTCGGATGCGGCTTCGAAATTACTTCGGCTAATGCGCCGTTCCATCAATGATCTCTGGCAGGCTTTGTTTAACATGGCATGTTTACAAGCCCCACTACAAATGTCTTCCGTGAATTTGTTTCTCTCGCAAATGAGAGCTTTCTGACGTACGACGCAGAAAGTTACGATGCTTCAACAGTCTTCTGAGATGAAATAGTAGTTTTTTGACATACTAACGCCATGTGTGTCTATTATATCGCAATGCATGTCGTAATTTGATGACTAAAAATGAATGGGATTAATAATTAATCAACGTTGCCCCTCGCATGCTAATCTGAGACGCATTTTAGTTCAGTTTCACTAGCATTCGTGTCTTTCTTTAACATCTTACTTGACCTAGTTCCAAATTGGATAGGACAAAGTTGATCAATTATTTATCCTAGTTGACGTATGGGTATAATTTCCTGACCAGATTTTTTTCTCTCACAAATCATTGATATTTTCTTTTCTTGATTTACTACTAACATTCAAGGAGGCCGGTATCTGTCACCCTGTCACGACCTCGATGACAGGGATTAAACAGTAATCAACGCCTGATCAGTCGCACCTGAGTTCCGTTCATGAACATAACTTTGACCTGATCATATTACATTCTTTAAAACCTTACCTGAGGTAATTCCGAAATCGCTACAGTAAAGTCGATCAAATGCTTACCTAAACGATTCCTATATATTTTAACGGCCCCTTTTTTGTCTATGCGTGATATAATACTTTCCGTGATTTACTAATGGCGTGTCTGTGCGTTATCTCCTAATAATTGTTAGTCTGTGATGATCGCTATTATTCCAAATCATTGGACTTGGAATAATAGTTATCAATTAAGCAAAGCTGCCATTCTGCGGACCAGCTGCATCGCATTTGCATACTGTTTCACTGACATTCGCTTGAGCTAAATATAAGCACGATTTTACAGAAATTATGAACAAAGTGACATAGATTGATAGTTAATCAAAGCCGTTCCTGGCAGGCCCAGTTTCCTTGCATCTGAGTTCCATGTCACTTACACTTGCAACAGCTGATAAACATAGTTTTGCTCTTTAAAATTGCACGCGAGCTAATCGATACGGCAAAGCCAACAAAGTGCAGACCTTTCACATTAACGATTTCTGGTAATCCTAAACGGCCAGTCATTTGAACATCTATCTTTGAAATACGGCCGTTTTTTCTTTGATGTTTTTCCGGTATCCGGTATCAGACGTTCAATGACGCATGAAACCCATCAATCTTAGAAATTAAATCACGCAATGTGTTTCTGGTACCTGCATGATTATGTCATCGAACGATTTTACGGGGAAACACCATTCACGTGCAATAACATATATCTTATTTAAAACAAGACTTCCGAAAATTTGTTTTCCCAAATTAAATGTGCTTTCCGCTATGACAAAATGGAGGAGACTTCATAGAAATGGCGGAGAGTAAACAGACGTGTATCCTTTCTGCGCGTAATTAAGACAAGAATCGTACTATATTTTGTGAAACTCAAATATCATTTATTAAAAAAATTGTAACTTATTAAAGGATTAACGTTGTCTATATGATTTGATGAGCCAACGAAAGATAGCATGTTATCATGCACCTGTGTACTGTCTTCTTCTATTTCCTTTGATCAAGTGCTCCGTGGGGATCTACACCAAGTCCATTCCGCAGTCACTATTCTTCGTTTTCATGATTGTTATAATTCTTGTCTACATTGTGTCTTCAGTTTCGACTGTTCTTAACTGCTCTATTGTGATGACACTTCACACATTTTTACATCTTAATTACATCTTCCTCTTCCCTACAACCGCCCTTTCCAGGCCTATTTTCTTGCGACACACATTCCCTGTACACATACTACCCATCTCAGTCAGCTCCAAACTACATCAATTATCACTTGTTTCTTTGCCAGTCTTTGCTGACAATTCAACTTCTTTCTTCAACATTCTCATGTAATGTTTTCATATTGGGATCCTACTAATATCTGGTACCTGCAGTTTCTCTTGTATCTCTGACAGTGCAGGCGTTTCTAATATATGTAAACAAAGTTGTCCCACGCTGACACCCAACTTTTTTAACACCAGCAAGGTTTATTTTCTATGTAGTTGTAGTAGAGTTGACTGCGAGAACACAAGGCTAGGGCCTGTCATAATGACGGAATGTTTGCTTAGAAGACAACCATGTCATGTTCAGATTAACAGATAATATAAAATAATAATAATAATATTTAGATAGCGCTTGGATCCCGAGTGACTCGTGCACAGAGCCGCATCAAACCAGACTGGTTAAGCCTGATACTGTGAACCTCGATGGGCAAGAGTCATCTGTGCCAGGAGGCGCCAATTTTTGTTGGTGGAAATGCAATTTCAAAAAATCGCGATTCTTGATATTTTTGCAGAATGTAATTAACGTGGACAGACGTTCATTCCAGACTATGCCTGCTGTTGTAGCCAGTTATTGGAACAAACATGCTGCTATGGGATATATTATCTGAACTGCTTGGATTTATTTGATCTGTGTCTACACCAGGCTGACTTGTCCTCTGCCATGTGTAGCAGTGTTTGTATGTTTAGACATAGGGCGTAATCTACGAGTGGTGATTGGCTGATGGCATGGACCCCTAACATCGAGCACGAGGATCTGGTCAAACTGTAAACGTTGAGAAAGAACGGTTTGAGAAATGACCGACGTGGAGATTTTCCCAGAACTACAGTGAGCATATTATTAAAATTCTTTGTCATATCATAGCAATCTTTTCAAGGTTATGCACATCACTTGTGAACTTAAGAATTCGCTAATAATTGACAACACAAGACGACATATAACTCGATGTCATCCAGAATGTGAGCGTATACACTAGATCGAAAGTGAGGCTGAATCTGCCGTGTTTTATGTAATAATATGTAGTTTTAAAACATCGGAAGAAAACTGTGGCACGAGACAACGTTATTATAAAGTAATTATAACTAATTAATCGACTGAAGTCAAACAAGCTGTTAAAAAAGTTCTGTTATGGAGCACATGAGAAGTTTGATCGACTAAATTACGTCCCGCGAAAAACGACATCACCAAAAGCAAAAAACAATTTGTAAATATTATATAGCATATTTAGAAGTCTCGTTACATGACAAAACGCTAATGTAATCATCACGGACTTGTATAATAACTTTGATGTGGTGATTATTTCCAATAGCTGCTTACAATTTCGTCCGATTAATTGAAATATTGTGTATGTTTACATCGACAATCGACGATGTGTCACACTTGTCACGTGACCTGTGGTAGTGACAGTCAAAGATAGGACAATAAGACAGTTTACTCATGCATAATGTGGTAGTATGCCACAGTTATTAGCGAATTCTTAAGTTCACACACTTAAGAGATTTGCATAACATTGACAAGATTGCTACGATATTACAAAGAATTTTAATAATATGCTCACCTGTAGTTCTGGGAAAATCTCCACGTCGGTCACTTCTCAAAACGTTCTTTCTCAATGTTTACAGTTTGGCCTGATCCTTGTGTTCGATGTCAGAGGTCATGTCATCAGCCAATCTCCACTCGTAGAATACGTCCTATGTTAGGGCCGGTGTAAAATTCACTTCTGCGGCCGGTCCATATGATGTACGTCATCTTAACTATAGCAACCACAAAATATTAAGTAGAATGACCCGTTGTGTTGATGTCCACGCCGAGGCGATTCGACAGTAAAGACACTGCACTTGTACACACCATGATTCATTAACCATTGCCCATATTTTACGTTATAGGTCATTAAACATTCTCCCGGGTCTGTACGCTGTATTGGTGCTTACCTACTACACGGTCATGCGCACTTCAAGACACATGTGTCGGTTAGTTGGTCAGTCGGCGCAGCTCGAAGGATCGTCTGCGGAGACTGCGAGGAAAGAAATTCGTCGAATATTGTCGAGCTACGTTCACACGTAATCAGCGTTAGATGCAGGTGTTTTCTACGTGGGATGACATTTAATGAAACCACGCAGTGACAACATTCCGGGGGACATGTGACCGGGACGTTACGCCGAAAGCGTTCGCGTTCCATACGTAGTTGTTTATCTCACATAAAAGAAAACATTATCTCGATTACCAAATTTCTGTGCTCATTGGACGAAGCGATAATATAATGCCGAAAGGACGTTAAAAGAAATTATCTATGATGCAACATACGTCCATGCCTGTATTCGTCGAAAGTGCTATTGTATTTCAACATGTGAACAACACGTCTTCTTACGTAGCAAGTGTCAAACAACCAGTTGTTATGACAGCTCAAAGCACCAGACTTCACTCGCTGGCAGATATACTCCTTCGGCACCTACTCGTCTTCTCTTTCAGTCTTGTTGCAATTATTGTGCAACCAATCATTGACATATGCCCATCACATCCACATGCCAGGTATTCAATCGTACATGTCAGCGAAAAAAGAGTGCATCAGGAAGGCAAATGTTCTTCTCTTAAGATAATAACAAACAACCCGATATCATACACGCAGTGTGGAAGTTTAAACATTATATTATTATTATTATTATAAGTAATACTATTATTATTATTATTATTATTATTAGTAGTAGTAGTAGTAGTAGTAGTAGTAGTAGTAGTAGTAGTAGTAGTAGTAGTAGCAGCAGCAGTAGTAGTAATAGTAGTAGCAGCAGCAGTAGTAGTAGTAGTAGTAGTAGTAGTAGTAGTAGTAGTAGTAGTAGTAATAGTAGTAGCAGTAGTAGTAGTAGTAGTAGTAGTAGTAGTAGTAGTAGTAGTAGTAGTAGTAGTAGTAGTAGTAGTAGCAGCAGCAGCAGCAGCAGTAGTAGTAGTAGTAGTAGTAGTAGTAGTAGTAGTAGTAGTAGTAGTAGTATAGTTGTGATTGTTGTTGTTGTTGTTATTATGAATTTGCTACATCTCACAACGACGAAGTACTCACTCATATGATTTCCGTGGAGCGCAGTGGTGCAGTGACAAGAGCATACGACTCTCAGTCGAGATAACCCCGGTTCGAATCCTGTGCTGTCGTGTCGAACCTTAGGCAATTTGGCAAGTTCGTTCATTTCATGTTGCTTCAGTTCACTCAGCTGCATAAGTGAGTACCTGACTGTAGATAGCGGTGGATGTGCGTATAGTCTAAATATAGTCTTCGGACGTTATTTGCAGCGTGGCTGTAAATTCTCGTTGAATTCAAGATGGTGTTCGATTGAACATGTCTGCCAGAGAGTAAAGTATAAATCGCTTTGAGTAGTCCTAAGGACTGGAAACTGAGCTATATAAGAACTTACCTTTACATTGTTAGTGGTTATTACCTGTTGTTTGCGTTTTATGGTAATCCAATTATACCTTGTTAAATTATGTGTGTGTGTTTACGTAGCGAGTAGATGTAAAAAAGAACCATGGCTAGACTATTCACTGTTTGTTAGCGACGCATTTGTCTTGTTTTACTGATGCTATCCGTTACAAGCAGGAACCTCTGTAGAAGATATCACACACAGGCGACAATATAATCTATCTTGACTATGGCGGCCAGTCCATAGTTCATGTTGGCGCCTACGTCGCACAAACCAGGCCAACAACAGATCAATAGTGTGAATGTCTCTTTTTGTACTGCCCGTATCAAAGTGTTTGTTCACAAGCCGGCTGTCCAACGAATACGTCTCATTTGCAGGCTGTCTCGTCATTTATGAAGTGAAAATGTTGTAGATGTCTAAGCGTGTTATTGTGCCGGTCACACGAGCACGGCCTGAACTCATAGTCTATCAGCCTCGCATACATGTTTTTGTTGAATCAACTCCTCATGTTACGTGCTCGCAGAACATGTATTGCGTTATATTCGCTTTCACATTCAGCAAATCTACCGGAGTTATACGGCCAGAATAAATATGTCCAAGCAAGCCACCAAAACGAGATTTTATAAGCAAAACCATTTATGTTAAATTGTAATATGAACGTTTCCGTTGTTACCCTTCATGGGGGACCGGAAGTAAATTACAAATCATTAATGACGTGCACACAAGGGATCGTAAATTGGCGGAGGAAGATTTTTCTGAACCTATATGCGTAATTACATAAAAATCTCCCTCATGTCAGAACGGACTAGCTAACCTACGTGGGTGCATTAATCCATTGCCACGGAGATTTGACGTGATAGCAGATACAATTCCCAGAAAGATGGCTATACTGTAAGGTGTGAGTGCTGATCAGTTGGAGTTGTCTGATTTCATACCACAATGATATGAAAACATAGAAACTATGCGCTAGGCGATGTATCAGTCACGAAGTGAATAACATGACTGGATTCGTATACGAATCACGCAAGTATTGGTAACTCGAGATTATGACTATCAGTAATAAGCTAATACGCACACTATTTAATCAAGCATATATTCGGCTTATTAATAAGCCATGTTACAAGACACAGACACGTGTTGTTAACACGTGAAGAGGTATATCAATCAGGATGGCTAAAGTCCTTATCCTTTATAAGTATTCCACAACCAGTTGACCTATTTCTTGTAACGTTTCGTTCGCTTTCAGGAACCCGCATGAAATAACCCAACGAAGAGAAAACGCAAGCAGACCTTCAACAGAAGCAACAGAAAGATACTAGAATGGCGAAACATATATCAACCATCACACATTATACGTCACTCATTTGTAAAGAGAGAAGCGGACTAAAAAAGTGACATGTGTGCCTTCTGAAGAGATAAAAACTGCTCTGTCTTTCTACACGTAGTGGCGTAGATCGGAAGAGTTATGGATTATGTTGAGAAATGAGCCCGAAACAAGACGATAGCTGTAAACGTTGCAATATAGGTTACAATCGACGATTTACTTTATCTCCTTAAAGTATTTATCCAGTCGTCTTGTAGATGTGGCTCTACAGACTGTATGACAATTTAATGTACTCATTCAGGCCAAGTCGGATTACGTATTAACTTACGATATTCAGATTAATGAACTGGTGAATTAACACAAAATAACAACATAGACAACAGTTTATTGTTGACAGACTGTTCTCAGAAATGTTGCCATCACCTGCAGGAGCAGCGAGACTGTCAGGCTCCGAGCAACACTCGCTCGAGTCACTGACAGTGACTCAAGTTGAACTGGAGCCAGACTCGGACCCTGACTCGATGTCCGAGTCCAGCGCGGATTCAGCCAATGCTTCTGTTGTTGCATCACTGCCCTAATTTGATTCTTGAAGATGGGCATCCTCGCGCCGGATGCGTTCCCCGGATGGCTATCTGATGTAAGTTTGAAGTCAGCAATGTCGGAGGATGTTGATACTGTGGGTGACTTCATACAGTTTCGAAGCTCAGTCTTCACTTGCTTTGCGGCCCGACGATATATTTGACGATCTCGAGCCTCCGGGTCGGCGTTCACTTCAACGGCTGCTTGCAGTCGTTCTCCTCAAGCACATACATTCTACAGCGAATATATTTTACTAAATTATACTTAAATTTCTCGCATATCTATATTTCTGCAGATGTGTGGAGAAATAGTAGTTATACAAGGCTGTTTGCTATGGATGGTACTCATCGAGAATATTACTTCATAGTGCGAACAGTTAGATAATATATATAAGATATATATATAAGTAATACTATTATTAGATTGTTGCAATTGCTAGTGAATACATATTCATATAATGTATGAGTATGCATATTATATATAATAAATAAAATAATATGTAAGGTCGATTCTCACGAAATCTGGATACATTGTCGATTTGGCGACTTTCATATATCGTTTTCATTTTTTAATATGACAAAGTAGACATATTGATGATTTGAAGACAAAACATGCGACACCTTAATATGGTTATTCCTGCCAGAGAGAAGAGTTTGAAATAACATGTCCGATTCGTGTGATACCACGCGAAACGCACAGATCGCCCGTCTTGCAACATCTCGTGTCTCTATAATATCAGACATGACGTATTTTTTACGCCTATCTGTTACACAAAATACATAAACCGTCATGTGAAATGTAAATCCATCAACTGTCGATGCACGGCTTAATAGTTTTCTTGTTGCTGAAGTTGATCTTATTTGCTTGCACTCCTTCCACGTCATACATCACTCCACTTCAAATGTTATAAGTTTCTTATGTTGTGCGTAGAAAATAATGTTGTTATTTATGACGAAATAGAAAAAGATGGCTTTGCAATGGTATCAAGTTCGTTTTTGTATGATCGTTAATAATTTTGTGAATGCGGACTTAGAAAATGTGTTTCGCGGGTATCGCTTATATCTGCTATAATTGTGTACCTGTCGAATAGCTGATAACGTGTTTATATTAACGTCATCGCTTTATTGAGAATACACATCTAGCTTGGCAGGGAACACATGGTCAAACATATTTAATAACATATTTTGATTTACAATTTTGTTTCTGACTTAACCGTAACACAATTTTAACATAACATGTTCTTAACAGTCCCACCACCATGCATAGAATAGCTGGTTAACAAATATTTTGCTTTACCGGTAAGTGATTGGTGTACTAGCAATGAAACCACAAGAATAACAATTTTGAAATAAGTATTGGCTGAACAGTTACAAAAACGTATGCGTTTCGCCTGGTATCGCCTTTCATGTTGATCCATTTCTTGCAGAAGAGTTGGTACAATTCCATGATACAATCGTGTAATTAACTTCTGATTGATCATTTAATGATAACCATATGCTAGCCATATCATTTTGCCACAAACGTTATACATTTAACACAATTGGCACCTCTAGAATAACAACATTTAACACAATTGGCACCTCTAGAATAACAACATTTAACACAATTGGCACCTCTAGAATAACAACATTTACTATTCAAATATATCATCATCACCAGAATTTTCTGTCGTTGGTTAGAATGTCGTACACGCTGCCGATAGAGGTTTGTGAAGTCATTTTGTATAACATTTCCCATTCCTTATATCCCGCTTCCCGTATTTGAACCAGCCTCGCGCTGGTGTCTTTAATACAGATGGTGTCCTTTAATTTACCTTATCTACGTACCATTTGTCATCTTGCTTTACAGCAATGAAGTCATCGTCGACAAACATAACTTTTTTCACGTATTTAATATATTTCACATAATGTGAGTGAACATTAGCAGGATCATCAGTAATATCGGTTTATGTGACATCAGTGGTGGTTATGTCATTAGTGGTGGCTGTGTTGTCAGTTGTGGCTGTGTCAGCAATGAAGCTGCGCCAGCATGGAGCAGTATGAACCATGAACAATATGATGTGTGGTGCTTCTTGCTCGGATATATACGCTCGAATGTATTTTGCGTAGCAAAATCCAGACAAGCAAGATATATTTCGCATGTGCATTAGGCCTCAAATTGGTACCATTGGGTGAGCGGTCATGAGACTGTTGACGTGTGGTGGGGATCCATCAACTGCTGATGCCACAGCTGGCTCTGACTGATATGGAGGATGCACGGGCAACCGTCGTCTTCGTTTCCTTTGTAACGAAGCGGTTGTAGGAGGTGTTTTGTCGCACAACATGACTCCTTTCTTCACCGCAGTTTCCGCTAACTCTTTACAGCACGGCACACACCTTCGCACGGCCTGTTCCATCGCCCGCTTCCAGCCATTGCCTTCCTTGAGTGTTCACCAAGGTTTGCACGTCGTTGGTGAATTAATGTTAGAACAAATTCATTGCAGGGCTCATCTTGATGAACCTCACGTTCTTTGTGTGTTTTCCATGCTATTGCACGTCAGTTCTCATCGTTTGTGAAAATTCACGTTATTAACAATATAAAACAGGAATATGTTGTTTGTGCCATATTTGATACCCCGCGAAACGCTTAGATAGTGCATGAAAGAGAACGCATCGGCAACGCATGCTGCTATGAATCTACAGTTTATGGTGACATGCATTAATGAGAAGGTCAGTACATTATGTTTTATGAAAAAACACATTTTAGTGTTTAGTATATGCCCCACAACAAAATCATAATAGCTAAAATAACTATTGTGTTAAATGTCAATACACAATGAAGTAACAACTTGATATGTTGTTTTTGTCAAATCTACGTTTCCAAAGCATAGTATTGTGTTATCCTCTTTACACTATTACACTTTAGTGCTTAAAGTATAGTATTGTGTTATCCTCATTACACTTTTACACTTTAGAGCTTAAAGTATAGTATTGTGTTATCCTCATTACACTATTACACTTTAGTGCTTAAAGTATAGTATTGTGTTATCCTCATTACACTATTACACTTTAGTGCTTAAAGTATAGTATTGTGTTATCCTCATTACACTATTACACTTTAGTGCTTAAAGTATAGTATTGTGTTATCCTCATTACACTATTACACTTTAGTGCTTAAAGTATAGTATTGTGTTATCCTCATTACACTATTACACTTTAGTGCTTAAAGTATAGTATTGTGTTATCCTCATTACACTATTACACTTTAGTGCTTAAAGTATAGTATTGTGTTATCCTCATTACACTATTACACTTTAGTGCTTAAAGTATAGTATTGTGTTATCCTCATTACACTATTACACTTTATTGCTTAAAGTATAGTATTGTGTTATCCTCGTTACACTATTACACTTTAGTGCTTAAAGTATAGTATTGTGTTATCCTCGTTACACTATTACACTTTAGTGCTTAAAGTATAGTATTGTGTTATCCTCGTTACACTATTACACTTTAGTGCTTAAAGTATAGTATTGTGTTATCCTCATTACACTATTACACTTTAGTGCTTAAAGTATAGTATTGTGTTATCCTCATTACACTATTACACTTTAGTGCTTAAAGTATAGTATTGTGTTATCCTCATTACACTATTACACTTTAGTGCTTAAACTATGTTAACAAATGCTTACAGGAGGAATATTATGAGAGACCGGTGATACCACACAAAACATATATCCAACGTTACCACGCGAAACGCATAGATAAGATTGGCTTATTCTACGCACCACAACATGGGCTGCGCTAAGTTATGCACCAATCAAACGTACTCATTTAACATCAATTTACACAATACATTATACGCAACATTATAAAATTCATTATCATGCGATATCTATAGCACACCCTGATAATAATTTCTCAAAACTGTTTCACGAATAATTTTCAAAAAATACTCAACTAATATTTAAATCACAGTGATATCACTGTCATAATGGCCTTGCATACATGTGTCGATCTGGAGCTCAGGGTTTTACTGCTAGGTGACATTAGTGTGTTATTTCAGGTCGAGACAAACTGCGTTTCGCATGGTATCGTATTAGCCTATATCGATTAGCATGTTAAGTCGTTGCATCTTATCCAGGTTTGTAGTGGGGATAATTTTTTATCACATGTAAGTTAACCTAAATGCAAAGTGCATGTCAAATATATATTACCCATGTGTAAATGTGACTCAGCTATTTGCCATTAAAAGGTTTTCGCGTGATATCGCATTTTCAGACCATTTTTATGTTTTTTCGGAGAAAGATGATCTCAGCAAAATTTGACTGGGATTACACATAAATCATTCATGCATACATATGTAATATATTTTAAGGGTTGCATATGATATTTAATAGTGGAATACAGCATGTTTCATTCTCCGTAATATGCACACGGAAAGTTGGGTTTTACATGATATCGGTGAAATAGTATTTACACGAAAATAATTCAAAAAAATTTGTCAATCACGCTAACGCAACCATTTGTATGTATTGTTTGCCCACATTTATTACACATGACATGGCGTATTAGTTGTGCGTATCCTTTGCATTGTGTTTGAATGGCGGGACATTTAATGAAATAAGACAAATATGTCCAGGTTTCGTGAGAATCGACCATATAATAATCATACACGAAAATAATTGACGTATTTATGTATTATATATATATATATATATATGAATAGAATATACATAAAATAGTTCGTTTTTAAAATCAAGCACAACCGCACTTGCACGCGAATACACACATGTACACGCGCGCGCGCACGCACGCACGCACGCACGCACGCACATATCCACTCTCTTCCCTATTTGTTCGAGATTGCCCTTCAGAATAACGCAATGCAAAAGCTCAGAATAGTTATTTTAAACTTAGTTGCAGATGACCTTTACATGTTAAGATGTGGTGCAGTGTCATGATGAACAAAACTGCCATTAGCACACATTGTTTGTTCTCGTTGTCAATCACTCGTATCACTAACGTGTCTGAGTAATGTCCGAACGTTTCAACGGTGATAACAGCAGACAATGGCTAATCTCACCCTCCTTTTGTCGTATTAGTTCAAAACATGTGAATGAATTACATAACTAGAGCTGCATTAACATACTTTTTGTTACGACCCATCAACGGCGATATCATTAGCCGTGTTACGACCCATTTATGGCGATATCATTAGCCGTGTTACGACACATCTACGGCGATATCATTAGCCGTGTTACGACCCATCTACGGCGATATCATTAGCCGTGTTACGACCCATCTACGGCGATATCATTAGCCGTGTTACGACCCTTCTACGGCGATATCATTAGCCGTGTTACGACCCATCTACGGCGATATCATTAGCCGTGTTACGACCCATCTACGGCGATATCATTAGCCGTGTTACGACCCATCTACGGCGATATCATTAGCCGTGTTACGACCCATCTACGGCGATATCATTAGCCGTGTTACGACCCATCTACGGCGATATCATTAGCCGTGTTACGACCCATCTACGGCGATATCATTAGCCGTGTTACGACCCATCTACGGCCGTGTTACGACCCATCTACGGCGATATCATTAGCCGTGTTACGACCCATCTACGGCGATATCATTAGCCGTGTTACGACCCATCTACGGCGATATCATTAGCCGTGTTAATAGGTTAGCAGAGTAAAAACATACGGTCGCCTTTTCAGAAAAGATCTGAGTGAACACATCAGGTATTACTAGTTTGTACGCAAGGTCCAAGGCAGACCATTTACTAAGAAGACGCGGCAGAAACTGCAATAGAACCGTGTATGAATGTCGCATGCAATAAAATCCACTGATGTCTCAGGCACTTTCCTCACAAATCAAATCAGACAAGTTGAAAACGCATCAGTAGCTGCATTAAACACAGTTCTGCTTTGATTACGTCTACATAAAAAACTGTTGCGTGTTTCTGATTTGCGTATATCGTTAAATTAGGTACCATTGACCTTGCATGCATGCAGCCATATATACATACATACATACATACATACATACATACATACATACATACATGCATGCATGCATACATAAATACATACATGCATGCATGCATACATAAATACATACATACATACATACATACATACATACATGCATGCATGCATATATACATACATAGATGCATGCATGCATACATAAATACATACATACATACATACATACATACATACATACATACATACATACATGCATGCATGCATATATACATACATACATACATACATACATACATACATACACACATACATATATGCATACATAAATACATACATACACACACATACATACTTACATTCATACACACATGCATGTATATAATGTACGCATAAATGAATGTATGTATATATATATATATATAAATCTAATTTTAAGAAAAAGTGCTAAGGTGGAATCATTTTGCTAATATTGACGGTACAATCTGATGGGATTTTAAGAAATGGTATGGGAGCGCTCGGGTGATTGTTTGAATCAAGCTGTTCACGAAGGTGGGTTTACGCAAAACAGTGCGTTTGACTGATCAGCTGGCATGATTAACGTGTGTCGATTAGTTGCTAAACACGAAGCCGCACCTCAACGGCGCGAATGGCTGGTCGATTAAACAAGGCATATCGCAGCTGTGTATTCAACTTTAAATATTCACTGGATTAAAAAACTTATATCTTGAAACAAGAAAAACTCACCAAATAATGTTGCAATAAATCACTTACACGACAATATCTGAGGAACTTTATTAGTGCGTGGCATCACTGAGTGACGGATCCATTAATCGCGCAACGATGTGCGCTCACAAACAGGAACTAATGGATTATAATGCATTTATTTTGTATTTACTGTCCGTCTCTCTCGTTCTATATTAATATTAGGTAAGGCGATGTTTAATGAAAACACCTTTGGTGTCAAGCACTTTTTGGAAGTGGCTGGGATATGCCATACACAACAAACCGTCCGAGGTGATTGATTGTTAAGCATAAACATGAGCTTTGGTTTGCCTAAAATGACATGGCGATCATGTGTTGATGTGGCATACCTACTGCCCACACGTCAGAAAATCAGTTATTAGTGCAACGGTTATGAAGGCCAGGCACCATGTTATGAATTGTAAACCAGACTATGAGGCAGTGGCATGGGAAAGACGCTATTTGCATGATCCAACATACGTATTGCATAGCAATAGGGTTAGTCGTATGCTTAAATACTGGCTTTTTTGTCACAGTTCAGTGGTACATCTGACGGTACCATGCAAACTCATTTTCTGAGCTCGGTAGAACAGATAACACAATTATATTACAACGTCTCCATGGACATCATAGGATTTGTTTTGCAGATCATATGTGGTTGTGATCGCATTTTTTAGACTTATACAAAATCCTTAACATATCTGGCTCACTATCATGTCCACAGCCTCTTCTGTCTTAGTTCCAGAAGGATCCGGCCTTGGTCCTCTTCGACTTGGCAGTCACGACATCTGGCTTGCGGCCGGAAGTAAATGCAATATCTAGTGTCTAGTGTTGCATATAAATAAGCACACGTCACGGGCGGAACGTAGGGCCGTCCGAGAAGTACTGCACACATAAACATTACCGAGTGTAATTCCTTTGTTTACATATGTGTCATATAGTACCATGTACTAGAATGAATAAACCAATTGCAAGACACAGAATCGGATGTACTAATACTTACACAAATATATAACGAAATAAAGCCTATGTGGATCATTTGTAGAATTCATCTGAAAGAGACTTACCAATGGTCAACAAATCATTGGAAAACTACGACATAATGCTACACAGAGACGTGCACTGAATCACAAAAGCAGCAACGCATAATGAGCCAATCTCGATATAGGTCATATTTGTATGTGCATTAATACAGAACCCAGTGGGTCCAGTGATACAGGAAATTACACGGTCTACATCGTCTGCTCTCACACGCCCCCACCGGGAAACAACTCCATCCGCTGGGAGGAAGATCCGGTGGGTTAGAGATAGAGACCACCACTCTGTGACTCCGCGTCAGGTTACACATTTACCCCGTGTGAGATATTTTACTTCTCCAGGCATAGACACCAGATGGAAGGCACCAATCGCTTTTAGTGTATCTTCTGAAAGACACTGGCAACGTGAGGTGAACGAAATTGCCTAAGTTTCGAAACGGCGGCAGGTGGAATCGAACCACCGCCCCTTGACCGACAGGCCGGCGCTCTACCGCGCAACTACTGCTCCCCATATCTGATATATAACATAATATGATTCACGGTCGTGGGCGCCTACTACACGGTGTTACTTTGGCCTCGTGACACTGACCCAGAAGTGGGAGCAGGTAGTATGGACACACGCCTTCCCTCTAATCACTCCGTTTGTGTCTCTCGTCCTTTGTTGCCGAGGCAGAACGCAAATGACACGGCATTCCCCACACCCAGGAGCTGGTGTTGGTGTTAATGTCGACCACCTAGACGAGGACTGCACATTTGAGCCGCATTGCTTTGCTAAACATTTCAAGTATGTTGAGGGTCGTACGAAAACATCCCGGCCTAAAACCCCTTTATCGCACAGACGCACGCATAATCTCGAACACGCACGCACACACATTGTCGGATATGTATTTATACAGGGGCCTCCACAAAAACTTAATTGAATCATGTGACCTCATGCCTTTGAGGTCGAATAATTGCAGTTGACACATGAACATATTTCTTATCTCGCTTTATGACAACGAAATTGGTCTGTGTTGTTTGTCACTTATGCACATGTATACATCTACTTTTGCCTGTTGTGATATGAAGTTTATGTTGTAGCAGTTAGGACAGAGCAAAAAAAACTATTATGATTGGGTGATTGGATAACAGGACTAAATACAACGTTGTGCGCGCAATCACACACACACACACACACACACACACACACACACACACACACACACACACACACACACACACACACACACACACACACACACACACACACACACACAACACACACATATTTCCAGACATCACACACACACACCCACACACACAGATGCGTATACGTATATATATTGTACATTCGCATGCACACATATCCATTTCCATTCAGCTTCGGGATGTTACCATTCTGGATTTTGCTGATTGGTCAACAATTAGACTGATCGTTCTACAAAGTATTCTTTATATACTATATAACAACGAGGAAGAAGTAACATCCGCCTGCACGGTAATTACTGTACTCGGCATACGTCCTAAATACTGTATCAATATTGTAAATCACGATCATAAGATATAATCCATCACTCATTCCGCTGTAACGTGTGCATTTTAGGCAAGCTGGTTCGTAATCGGTGTAGTTATGCTCAATTCACGCAACAATTTCGCCATATCCGCCCCCTAATGATACGTTATCCCGGTGCAATTTCCGTTAGAGCAGCAATCTTGCTACGGTCCTTGTGTAAAGTGTGCCAGGGCGGACGTTAATAATTAGAGGCCGTTGTCTAGCAACTGTTCGTAGCGTGCCAGTCCGCGCAGCGATTCACACGCGAAACTACGCGTTGTATCGCTTCGCATCGTCTTTACTCGTGGTCTACAGGACGACAAGGCTCAGTCGTTACAAAACGTTTTCTCGATGAGTTTAGACAGTATATGCAACGAATTATGCTACCGGTCACATTCAGTAATTACATAAACTTGTGAGTGAGTGAGTGAGTGAGTGAGTGAGTGGGTGAGTGGTTGAGTGGGTGATGGGTGAGGGTGAGTGATGAGAGTGAGTTGGTGATTGAGAGTGAGTGGTGAGTGAGTGAGTGAAGAGTGGTGATGGAGTGGGTGGAGTGGGTGGAGGTGGTGGGTGGTGAGGTTGAGAGTGTGAGGTGTGAGGTGGTGAGTGAGTGAGGTGGTGAGGTGGTGAGTGAGTGATGGAATTGATGAAGTGAGTGATGGGTGGTGAGCGTGAGTGATCAGGTGATGAGTCAGTGGTGAGTCAGGTGAGTGAGTGAGAGTGAGTGAGTGAGTGGTGGTGGTGGTGGTCAAGTGATGAGGTGAGGTGAGTGAGTGGTGAGTGAGTCAGTGAGTGGTCAGGTGATGATCAGGTCTGAGCATGATGAGTCTCATGATCAGGTGGTGAGTGAGGTGTGGTCAGTGAGTGAAGTGAGTGAGTGTGGTGGTGAGGTGAGTGAGTGAGTGAGGTGGTGAGTGAGTGAGTGAGTCGTGAGTGAGTGAGTAGTGAAGTAGTGAGTGGTGAGTGAGTGAGTGTGAGGAGGTGGTGAGGTGTGGTGGAGTGAGAGTGAGTGAGTGAGTGATGAGTGAGTGGGTGAGTCTGAGTGAGTGAGTGAGTGGTGATGAGTGAGGGTGAGTGAGTGAGTGAGTGAGTGAGTGAGTGAGTGAGTGAGTGAGTGAGTGAGTGAGTGAGTGAGTGAGTGAGTGAGTGAGTGAGTGAGTGAGTGAGTGAGTGAGTGAGTGAGTGAGTGAGTGAGTGAGTGAGTGAGTGAGTGAGTGAGTGAGTGAGTGAGTGTGTGAGTGAGTGAGTGAGTGAGTGACTGAGTGGATCAATGAATGAGTGAGAGACTGACTGTAAAGATGTGTACCGTACCAGTGCAAGTGTGCGTGCTTGTGAGACAGCGATCACGTGTGTGCGTTATGGCGTACGCATCCGTATTTTTCCTAATTTCTGTGTCGTAATGACGTTTGCTATCTCTTTCCGGGTTGCCAACCAAACATCAATTCAGTTCTATGGAGATGTGCACTTAGCTAGAGTTAATGCTCCGGAGCAAATAGGTCACAGGCTTGTTCGACGAAACTAATGTCCTTCGTTGATTGGCATAAAGTGCACCGTCCGGTTGATGGCATAGTAGCTACGTGAACACACTGTGTCGTTCTTTATAAACGTATCACGTTTGACACACATGTAGGCCCACATCTAGGCGTGTGGGCGTTAAACCTAGTGGACATAGCTCCGAACTGCCAGTCGGGAGTACGGTAGAGCGCAGTGGCGCAGTGCCTAGAACCTTGGACTTTCAATCTAGAGAACCCGGGTTTGATTTCAGTGCTGCCGTGTCGAACCGTTGGCAAGTTCATTCACTCTACCTTGCGCCAGTTCACTCAGCTGTATTAATCAATACCTGGCTATAGACAGTGGTGGATATTTGTGTACGAATAGTCTTCGTGCATTAAATGCAGCGTGACTGAAAGCTTCCCAGAGAAGACAAGATAGTGTCTGATTGAAAAGGTCTGCCAGGAAATAAAGATACAGCGAACAGTTCTAAGGACTGGATACTGTGTAATGTAAGAGCTTACATTTACCTGTTTACCTTTACGGTGTGTCACTTCGATAAGCCACTGTTTTACAATTCTGGCAATTTCGTTCAACCCTCTGCCTGTGTCATTCGTATCATACACTGAATGCGGTTTGTCGTATCTAAGACGGCCTTCGTGTGATACTATCACAATAACAGTTATATAATAATAATAATATGTGGTATTATAAAGTGTGGGTGTCCGTATAGACAGGACACCTGGCGTTCAGTTTGGTTCGTTGGTGGCTGTGAGACCTGGCATACAACCCGGGGAATACGTCTTCTTTCTCGAGGGCATAACACAATGTACATTCAGATTTTACTTATATTCCTTCACAAAAGCGCCGGATCTAGGACGGTGAAGGCCTCTGCTCAATGGTTAATCAATCATCCTATCATAATAGTTCTCAGTCCGTCATACAACACGGGATCAATTGCACAAAACACTTCTTTTCATTTAAAAGACATCAATCTGCACCAAACAACTTATATCAGATATAGACGTGACACGCAGCGGAGAAACAAACACTCATTACTGTAGACGACCATTAACACTAGGTATATAGGAAGTGTTATTGCGACATTAGAATACGCATCATTAACTCGCTATCGATTACTAACTTATCCAGGAAGTGTTCCCTGCTTATGCCATCGCTTTACCAATCATTGACCATCTTTGAGAATTCAACTCAATTCAAATTCATTGATCTAGAGCATTGTGGAAATTAATCAGTGCAAGATAAATGTAAAATATTGGTTACATTCGAGCACCTGTATCA
Source organism: Paraescarpia echinospica (assembly GCA_020002185.1). Taxonomy (NCBI): domain Eukaryota; kingdom Metazoa; phylum Annelida; class Polychaeta; order Sabellida; family Siboglinidae; genus Paraescarpia; species Paraescarpia echinospica. The sequence goes on along the minus strand of CM034541.1, from coordinate 58,148,968 downwards.
CCTAGCTCATTCAGCCATTAGTTTTTTAGTTGTTACGCCACCACCTGCATTAATTCGATCCCAATGTCATGGGGCCGTGATCAAATGAACATATTATAGAGGTCCCCATAAAAGATATGTTGTGGGTGTCCATGGCATCTGCCCAGACTGTCCTGCCCTAAATCCGGAACTGTTCTACGTCACCGTAGTATTCTATCTAAAACGGTCTCCGAGTTAGATTGTTACATGGTAACACTTGCGTTGCAATAACGATGGTAATAATAGTGTGTGGTATTATAAAGCATTGGTATTCGTATAGACAGGGCGGCCATTGTATGCGGCTCGTTAGTTCGTCTCTGTGAGTCATGACATATAACCCAAGAGAATACGTCGTATTACTGGAATGCGTAACGCAGTATACATTCTGACTTTACTTAAATTCCTTCTACATCGCCTGAGTGATGTGATAGAAGTAGGAGACCAATAGTCGTCGTCACGTCAAATCAGGTGTCGTCACGAATATTACGTACAGCTCGTGTACCGCCACTGACGCCATCACTTGGTTAAGTACAGCTCGTGTACCGCCACTGACGTCATCACTTGGTTACGTACAGCTCGTGTACCGCCACTGACGTCATCACTTGGTTACGTACAGCTCGTGTACCGCCACTGACGTCATCACTTGGTTACGTACAGCTCGTGTAGCGCCACTGACGTCATCATTTGGTTACGTACAGCTCGTATACCGCCACTGACGTCATCACTTGGTTACGTATAGCTCGTGTACCGCCACTGATGTCATCACTTGAGTGTCGGAACAACGGTAGTTTAGTTATATGGAAATAGTTATGTTTAGACGTTAAAGTTGTCGAACCTGAAATAAACATGTGGAGAATGTTGAGATAATGGCCGGGAAACCAATTATGCATGATATATATATGTTAAAACGAGTAGAATGATCTGGAAACTGTACACGCCAGTCTTGTGAGACGGTTACTGCAATAGGCATGTTATGTGGGGCAATCTGCAATAATACGTATTAGACATTATTGAAAGGACACATAGAAGAACACTAAAATGCATTATCCCTGGTATAATTTATATTGAGGTACTCAGTTATGTTGGTCTGTTGACTTTGAAAGAAAGAAGAGACTGTTTGATTGCACAAACTTTCAATAGAAATACCTGGCAAAATACATACTAATTATCATATAGCATAGTGCAGACACCGAGTCGACAACAACAACAGCAACAACAACTTCGTCACGTGGCTATGCCGAGGGCAGCGACCACGACCAATCGCGCGGCACACGAGCGTCGTCAGACAAAGTGGACAGTTGTGGAACGCCGAAATCGTCAACGGCACACGCTGGACAAGTGTGCCAATTACGGCGAAACAAAACCACGTCACTGCCACCTGCAAACACGTGGAGAAAGTGCTGTGCCGTCAATGTGGGGAACGGGGCCACAAAGAGAAGCATCAGACCCATGACTATGAAATCGGCCTGAACGATGTGACCATTGAACATTCATTGGACGCTCAAACGGAAGACTCATATGCTACACGATCCTGTGCTTTTGGACTTTCAGGGGAAAAAACACAAATGGTGCTTTCCTTCCCTGATTAATGTAAACGGCAGTTCGTTAAGCAGTGAGAAAATAGACGAACTGCAAATATATATTGCAGATGGTTCAATTATACGTGTTAGCGAAACTTGATTTAAGGAATATATGGACAATAGTAGCCTTACTATGCAAGGGTTTTGTTTAGAGCGGAAAGACAGAGGTGACGGACGAGCCGGTGCTGTAGCGTGTTACGTTCGAAATTATTTAAGATATATGAGGTTGATTGATACGGAGACTCATGATTTAGAAGTGTTATATATCAAGATTATGCCAAATAAAATGCCACAAAAATGTTCATGTATATTGGTAGCATGTATATATTACACCCCAAACACGGAGTATTTAAAAATACGTGACCATATAATCATGATCGTAGACCTTATGTTACGCAGACATCCACAGTGCGGTATAATCATAACTAGTACGATTGGTGGAAACATATTATTTCCAAGTGGAAATGCATACAAACAGAATTACACGCAATAAACTGTACATAAACATTTACACATGGAAATGGGGGAAGATAGAAGTGGTGTACTTATTAATTTCCCCCAACACGACCATAACTTGTACAAGTATATTAAACACAACATTGGTAACAACACGGAAATATATTATCTTTAGAAAGCAATCTCATTCATTTTTTCAGTTACATTTGTATATATATATATATATATATATATGTATATATATATATATATATATATACATAATAATATTACACACATATACGTATATTCATCATTTCCGTGTTACCTGTGTGGATGGTAATTATTAATAAACACGTGCTTAAGTCTTGTTTTTAGTATTTTAACTCTAGCTGAACTAGTTATTTTTTATATCATAGGAGTTCCATAATTTAACCCCATATACCGATATACACATATATTTCAAAGTTGTGCGAGCATACACGCGTTTCATTTTTTTACTTTGACGTGTCAAATGCAGGTCAATATGAAAGAAGTAATGGAACTTAAGACAATTGACAATTCGTGCATAGGAGGCATCGCTAACAAAACAAAGGACGGTGATTGTGGTTCATCAGCCAACAAAATGAACGAGTTTTTTGTATATGTAAGTGAACATTTAGCTCGTTTAAATAAGAACAATCAATTATTCATAGTAAATGAGGAATTGCCAAACCAGTACGTCATCAGTGTTATGACAACTGTCAAAGCATTACAGAATGTTAAGGTGAACAAAGCTACAAGAACAAGAAGAACAAGAAAGTTTTATTTAGACCCCAATTACAATATGTGTATAATATCAAATTAACGTAACATGAATAGGCATATATATTCATAAATACAAATGCAGTGTAATTTCAAATTAGATGGGGTCTGTGACTCCTATTAAGACAATAACAGTCGCTCTCATAGGAGCCACAATAATAATTTGTTTCAACTCAATTTTACCGAAGGAAGTGCAAATGTACATGTGCAGGAAATGAAAAGAAACCGAGATTACTTGATTACATATATGCATGTATTGGAGTATTAATGGTATGTTAAAATAAACAAATACTAGTTGTCAATAGTACACATCAATATACTTGATATGTATGTGTGTATGCACAAATACAATATCCATATGCTGATTTATATATATATATATACAATACATATCCATACATATCACATACAATAATACAGTTTTAATGACTTTGATAGCATGTATAGCAGTTTAATATTGTACACGTGTCTACGTATTTTTCTAATAAATTGTTTTTTGCATAATTACCAAAACTTCTGAAGCTATGTGTTCCAATCTTCTCTGTGACTAACTTTGAGGTATTGTTAATGACATGTGGCAAACTGTATCTAAGACATCTTTTGGCAAATTCATGTTTTGTTCTGAATGGGTGTAACTCTGTTTTTTTCCGTGTGTTGTAATTGTGTACGTAAGCATTTGTAATTATTTTCCAAATTAATAGGTATGCAGGGAGGTCATGATGTACATATTTATAATAAAACTTAAGTTCATGTAATTTTAACATGTCATAATTTTTTAAGATTTTCTATTTTGTGAAAAGTGGCTCAGAGTGTGAATTATATTTACTTAATAGAACAAATTCTCATGGCTTTCTTTTGTATTTTCAGCATTCGACTACCTTGGTATCCCCACACCATAATACAATAGTTCATATGTAATAAAAATAACGTATTATATAAAATTATTTAAATTTATAGGGGAAAGACATATTTTAGTCTGTTTAAGATGCCGACTGTTTTGGAACACTTGTTTGATACTTTTTCAATGTGTTTATTCCAATTTAAATTTGTATCTAAAGTAAGTCCTAAAAAATTAAATTCAACTACTCTTTCAATGTTTGTGCCATTTATATTGAGCGTAAAGTTATCGACAGCTTTATTTTGCATGTGAAAAATCATTTATTTAGATTTGTTTCTGTTTAATGATATTTATTAATGTTTAACCATTCAATTATTTTAAGGAGTTCATCATTTATTGCCGATTCAATATTTCTATTTGGGGAGTTACCTTGAAAATAATTGATGGTGCTAAATAAGGTGGTATCGTCGGCATATATAATAAAGTTAAACATTTCGCTAGCTTTAGGAAAATCATTAATGTATATTATGAATAATAGGGGACCAAGAATAGATCCTTGTGGTACACCAATTGTGATAGGTAGGATATCAGAACTTTCATTTTGAAATTCGGTGTATTGTCTTCTATTGCTTAAGTAGCTATTAAATAGATTCAGGGTAGGACCCTGTAATCCATAATAACTTAGTTTAGTTAATAGTATCGAGTGATCAATTGTATCGAAGGCCATAGAGAGGTCAAGAAAAATACTGAAAGGAACATAATTTTTATCAATTTGTGTAATTATTCTATCTATTAGTTCAAGTGATGCATACTCGGTAGAGTGTTTTTTTTTCTAAAACCATATTGATTTTTAACAAATAGATCAGAATCATTAAAGTATGCTGTTAGTTGACTATATATTATTTTCTCTATCACTTTTGAAATTGTTGGAAGAAGAGATATGGGTCTATAATTTTTTTAAACAGATGGGTCATCTTTCTTAAAAATAGGAATTACTTTAGCGAGTTTAAGTGTATCGGGAAATATACCAGTATTTATTACCAGGGTTAATGGTTTGATGATAGAGGGTTCAATTATTTTCAAAAGTTTACAGGAAATACCGTCACAGCCACTACTGTTTTTATTGGGAAGGCTTTCAATGGTTTTCTTGACTATTTCTTCATCAACATTTAATAGACTGAAAACGGAGTGGACATTATCATTTAAGTAGTAATTATAATCCTTATTACCATTGTAATGAATGCCTTGTGCTGTCGACTGACCTATACTTGTAAAAAAGTTGTTAAATTGGTTTGCAATAACCGTTTTATCTGTGATAGTTATGCCGTTACTTTTAAACAAAACAGTGTTGTTTGAATTGTTTTTGGAGATAAATTCATTTATGGTTTTCCATGTATTTCTAATGTCATCTTTATATCGGTTAAAGCGTGACTCAAAGTACATTTGTTTGGCAGTATGAATAGTTTTCTTTAATATTGAATTATATGTTTTTAGGGTAGTTAGAAAGACTTCGTACATAGGTAAATTTGGATTATACATTTTAAATTTCTTATAAAGCGAGTCTCGATATTTGATTGATTTTAGAAGACCGTGTGTGATCCAGGTTGAATGCTTATGTTTGTATTTATTATATTTCACGATTTTGTTTACAGGCATATGCTTATTCTTAGCATGCATAATTTCTTCGTGTATTATGTTATAATTTAAATTGGGGTCAGCCGTAGGAGATTTGTTTAGTTTGTTATACATTGCATCCGAATTTATCTCAAGTTTAACATTATGCATAGCTGCCTTATTTTGTAGATTTACTGGAACAAATTTTGGAGGATGTTTAGATTTTACGTTGATATTCATGATTAGGAAGTAAGGTTGATGATCAGAAAGAGTATTAGTGAAGATTCCTGCAGTGCTATCTAATATTGATTTATTTAATTTACTGAAAAAGTTGTCTATCAGTGTTCCGTTAGTTCTGGTAAAGCGAGTTGGAAAGGTAATTTGTGGATAGAGACTGTATGAAATTATAGTATCAACAAATTCACTATATATTTTGTTCTCGTTTATTTTAAGTAGATTGATATTGAAATCGCCTGAAATTATTAGATTATTACAACTTTCTAGAGTAGCCATTGTTGTTGAAAATTCAGCTATGAAATCTATAATATTTTGATTTAATGACTTAGGCGGTCTGTATATATGTTTCCAATAGTAAGTGTTTTTGATAAGCTGCCTCCAGTTACTTGAATTACTAACCCCTCCCATGTTCATTCATGTTGATATTCTTAAGTACATTATATCTATATTTATTATCTACGTAATGAACCCCCTTTGACACTACAATGTTTCCCTGAGCAATTAGATCATATCCGTGTAAACTGAATTGAGATAAATCGTCATTATTTGACTTCCATGTTTCTTGCAAACATATAATGCTAAATTTAAATTGTTTAGTATTTAGAAGCTCTACAAAAAGTTCAAGTTCATCAAGCATTAATGGATTGAATATTTAAGCTTAGGATACTAAAATTATCGGTATTTTTATGTGCTAACTTGTGAAACATATCGATGTCATAGTATGAAGAACAATGGATCAACTGAGGTTCATTTTGTTCAGTACTAGTTTCGTTTATATCTAGAAGATTTATTAAAGAACAGTTTCGGATACCTCCCAAGTGGGAGAGAAATGTCACATCAGAAGTCATTGCTTAGGTTCGGACATAAAACAATAATATAGCCAGCCATTGTACGTATGTTAGGTATATTACAAAAGAGTCAACTTGTGTGTGTTTATTTCCTGTGCATATGTGAATGTTAAGAAATACTCCGTGTGTGACAGTGCAGATATCAGAGTAGTCAAGACTAGACTTAGAATAAATAAATATAAAAGATAAGAAAAAAACATGACAGATTGGGTGTTGGGTCATGAATATAAGGCGTAACGCCAGGGAAAGGCGTGAGCTATGTTATCAACAGTGACTGCATATAGATTAACAGTTGTCAATCTAAACATAATAATAGAAGAGATATAATGTCATGATTATTCCAGTATCAATATATCAAAAGTAATTAAGCATTACCGATGTTATGAGGAGAGAAACGATTAGTTATAATACTAGTTATTTAAATGTCATTCATACAAAAAAGGGCATGAATAGCCCATATATCATCAGATATATCAACAATACTGCAAACTGTTAATTGCAGTTGGTCATACAGCATAAGTAGATTATGTAATTATAATTTTTTTAAATATGAATTAGCCTGTTGATAATAATTTTAACCGAAAGAAGAACAGCAACACATAAAAATAGAAATACATAAAAAATAGAATCACATAAAAATTAGAATCACACAATAATCTTGAATGTATTACAAATTATCAAGTTATCAATGCTTTCATTGACAATAACGTACAACTGGATATCAATTACAAATGTACAACTGGTGATTACTTACATATGTACAACTGGAAATCATTTACACATGTGATTTCTTTGATTTTATTGCTGAGGTCTTTGACCATAATTTTGGCGTTGGCAGTCCAGCAGTCGTTGATCTTTTTTTGTTTTTTCAGTTTTCTGCATTCATAAGCCAACATTGACCTACGACTTGTTAAATCTTCGTTAACTAAGACCCGTGCATTGCTATTTCTTCTGTTGTAGTCTTTCAGGTTAAAGCGACTGCGGAAAACGTTATCACGCTTTCGCTCTGTCTTAAAGCGCACAATGATTGGGCGGGACCCCGTGGCTCGTTTAGCGCCAAGGCGATGGCTTCGCTCTATGTCTTCTCTAGTTAGTGGCGGCGTAGTTTTCATCTTGTCATTGATAATCTCAAGCACTATGGTGTCAGTGTCCTCACCCTCGCTTCTTTCCGCGATGCCGTGGAAAGTTAAGTTTGGGCGACGAGTATATTGTTCAAGTTTGTCAGCTGATTGCTCAAGCGTGTCGACCTTCGTTTCCAGCTCGGCAATTCGCGAGTCCTTCGCTCGTATTTCTTTTGTCAAATGTTCGATGCGACCGTTTAGAGTATCGAGTTTTTCCGCAATGTCACGCGGATACAACGCACTTTTGAGTTTCGCCAATACGGCATCGTCACTCAGTAACTCGATTAGACGTAATGCGAGGGCCTCCGGATCATCCGAACTGTTTCGACGTGTCTTTGGTGGCATGTTCGGCACTGTGGTGGATGTTGTGTAATCACAGGTGTAGCGATTGTTGTTGGGCCTCGGTAGTTGTTACGTAACCTTGGTCGGTTGTTATGTCTGGTCTAGAGCGACGTAGTCCTAGGGAAGCATTCGTGGAGTGGACGATAACTGACCCGTTTCAGATTGCACCATTAAATATCTGGCAAATACGACGAAATGTCATTCTTCTTCTACGCGGTTAACTCACCTAAACTTTCCCATGCCCGGGATAGTTACCCTGCACACATCTCAGCGCCTAGGACGTGCGTGGTACGGTAAAAATCACGTAGAGATAGTGGACAGCTCTGCACGTGCACGTGTATGCGCAACCTTGAACCAAAGTGTCTGATAGCATTACTGCTTGGGTGTAATAATCACGCAGACGTCGTCGCTCCTCCAATAACTGCTATTTTAAATAAATCACTGCGAGAAGGAGTATTTCTTATGGAATGGAAAATGGCGAACGTAATACCGTTGCAAAAAATAAACCCACCTATGACATTATACCAATATCACTAACTCTAATAGCTGCTAAGGTGTTTGAGTCAATCGTAATGAAATGGGTGGATGAATAATTGAAGGAAAACCAGATTCTAGGCAATTTGGTAGAATTGGTGGAACATCTACATAGACGTTCCCGTCGAAATGGTACACATGTGGTATGAGGCGACAGATAAACTGGATTCTTACGTCCGAGCTGTCGTGCTAGATTTTAGCAAAGCATTTGACCTAATTGATCATCATTTGTTACTTGAAAAGCTAAGATTGTATGATTTGCCCCCACACATTATAATATGGATGGCAACACTTTTACTAGACAGGTCTCAACAAGTAATAATAAGAAAAATATACTCGCATTCTGGTCTCCCAAATGGGGGATTACCACAGTGAACCATATCTGGACCTAAATGTTTCCTAGTCTACATAAACGGTTTAGAAACGCCTGTTCCGTTATATAAATATGTAGACGACAGTACATTATTCGAAGTATGCGATAGAAATGGTGAATCTGCTATGCAAGAATTGGTTGACATTGCCACCATACAGAACAGAATGACATGAAAATTAATTCATGAAAATCAAAAGAGATTGTTATCAGTTTTTGACAAGATGGTAATTTTCGAAATACCATACCAACAATAAAGATCAATGGAATGGATGTAGATCAAGTAGACCATGCCAAACTTCTAGGTGTTACAATTTCACATAATCTTACATGGAATAAACACGTGGAGAATATTGTGAAAAAGGCTGGGAAACGATCATACATGTTGTATCAATTAAAACGAGCTGGAATTAGCCAGAATGACCCGGTGTTGTGAGACCGATACTTGAATATGCTTGTCCCGTGTGGCATATTAATTTACATCAATACTTGGCAGACAATATTGAAATGATACAGAAAAGAGCACTAAAATGCAGTTTCCCTGGTACAAGTGCTGAAATACTTAGTTATGTTGACCTACAGACTTTGAACGAAAGACGAGACTGTCTGTGTGAAACACATTTCAACAAGAAGAAAATTAACACACACATATTAAATCTTCTGCTCGCTGAAAAAGACACACCAATTATGATATAAGAGGGAGTAATGTGTCCCCATTGCCAAGAACCCGCACGAACAGATATCGTAACTCTTTAATAAGATGAGGGTTATACAATTGGTAATAAACATTAAATGGCGAAAAAGAAGACTTCATCACTAATGTGTAACGTTTCACTGTAGTAATTATAGTCTTTTATCGACTGTATAATGTGAATCCATCTCAGCTGATTTGCTAATAAAACAGGTTTTATCTTTATTTTTAATATGAACCAATTGGCAATAACCGAACGAACAGATTTCGTAATTTTTAAATACCAAAGAGGTCACAAAACTGACGATAAATACTCAAGGGAAACAATACGATTGTATTACAAATGTAGGACGTTTTAATGCATTATTGTGAATCGAGCTCAGCCGAGATGCTTATTAAACATTTTTTCATTTAATTGTTTCCTCGCTAAAATGAATAAGAGTTAGACGTGGTAGAAGCGAAGAGACGGCAACTGACTTGAAGACTTACAAACTCAAAATGTCACGTTACGGCTTTGCATGTGACCTATCATGTACGTGACATTCCTATTGTTTAGACGAACACGCTCAGTCGCGTCCATCTAAATCTGCTTCAATCTGGTGAAAAATCTTCCTTAAGACATTCTCGACGTCTACGACAAATGCCACGCTTTTTAACACTACTCCGTGATAGTTCACATATTTGCTGGGCTACGACTATGCCACTTTTGAGAACAAGTATCAATCACGGTGGAAGCATCTATATCTTTTTGTCGTTTTGATAATGCCTGCAGGATTCCTGTGAATAAGTACAACTGAAGACTCGGTCTGCTCGTTGGCGTTCATGGGGCAATTGATTATATAGAAGACGAGTTCGTGGAAGAGACAAGAACGCACGTTGTTAGAAATCAGTCAGCCACTTGGCAGTTAGCGTTACAATGTCTATTCGGATCTGGAGATATCCCATTCGATCGCTTAATTGTCAACGACGGAGTTGCACTAACTGCCGTGATTTACCTAGTTTTCATGCTTGATGAAAGCATTAGTTTATAGTAATGAACTGCATATAATTGGTATAATTATTCTTGAACCAGTTTCATCCCACTGCATCCTGTTACACAGGCGCACGCACGCACGCACGTACACACACACGTACGCACACCCGCATACACACGCGCGCCATACACTTATGCATGCTCACACACTCAGGAACACGCAAACTCAAACGCGTCATACAGCACCTTAACTCCCGCATACCTGTCGATTATCGAGCCCGCATATATATTTGTCATATGATATAACGTTGTCGTAATATTCAATACCGGCGTAATCACAATAAATAGTGAAACCCATGTCCTTGCTTTTTGTCGCAATAATACCGCACAGTGGCAAATATGTGTCATATTTTCTGGCTAGAATACTACATTTCTTTGGAGTTGCTTCCACTGTTTTCTGCAATATAAAGATGTGTCTTCTGAAGATTCCTAATAATGTCGCGGCCTCTTTCGTCCTTCGACTCGCACACTAACAATTGATTATGCTTTTATAATTATGCACCAGATTGTTATCCGTGTTGAATAGGTGCGCGCACAAACGGATGAGTAGTCGGTCGACTAATCCAAGTCAATCAGATTTAATGAATAAAGAACGTCGCATCGCTCAATCGTTCACTTGGATTGCTTTAGATTATATGTATAGGAACTACTAATGAAGACTTGTAAAACACCCGAGTTGTTGAATGTCTTGTGGACGGCGTTTTATCGATTTCCATTTTCTTGGAAACTAGGTTCTACACTGGCGCGAAAATACGAGTTGTCGTCTATGAAAAAGTCGATCGCAAATTAAACCTTTGACTGGTTACCGTGTGTGCGTCACGCGGCCGGTGTCTCTGTTATGGTAGTCAACAGTGATCAATAGTTATGACCAGATACAAAAAAGGTTATCACTCAATGCTAGGTCTGGTGTCCTGCTTTAAAATATGAATGTATATGTGTCATTGCATGAGGTGGTGACATTGAATTAGAGAGTCGGATGTAAGACTAAAGTCGACGAGTTCTAGGCCACTTGCGCGTATGTGTGCATTTGCGTGCATGTTTGCGTGCGTCGTATAAAAGAGGTTTGTATGTTGATATCCAATAATAATTATTATTATTATTATTGACGGACACTCCGTCATATTTTGTTGAAATTCATGTTTTAGATATTTTCTTTGTAACAAAACACAAGTCAAAATTGCCAGAGGCAATCTAGCCAGGCAGATGTGGTGTGGAAATAATGTTTGTCGTATAGTGTGTAAAATCTACAAAGCTGACCTAGAAGCGCCAGTATCAGAGAAGAGTGAGTAATTTACGGGTATTGTAATACATTTTTGATATCACTTAAACATCAAGATAGAAATATGACATGGCATAGAAATGATTTCATGTATTGTGGAACGATACGTATTTTTTTCTTCCCATGAGAAAGTGTCACTAATATGCCATATTTTTGTATAATATTTTATACGTATTGTCTATAATTTATTAAGAAAGTGCTCTGCCTGCCTGCCTGCCTGCCTGCCTGCCTGCCTGCCTGCCTGCCTGCCTGCCTGCCTGCCTGCCTGCCTGCCTGCCTGCCTGCCTGCCTGCCTGCCTGCCTGCCTGCCTGCCTGCCTGCCTGCCTGCCTGCCTGCCTGCCTGCCTGCCTGCCTGCCTGCCTGCCTGCCTGCCTGCCTGCCTGCCTGCCTGCCTGCCTGCCTGCCTGCCTGCCTGCCTGCCTGCCTGCCTGCCTGCCTGCCTCCCTGCCTGCCTGCCTGCCTGCCTGCCTGCCTGCCTGCCTGCCTGCCTGCCTGCCTGCCTGCCTGCCTGCCTGCCTGCCTGCCTGCCTGCCTGCCTGCCTGCCTGCCTGCCTGCCTGCCTGCCTGCCTGCCTGCCTGCCTGCCTGCCTGCCTGCCTGCCTGCCTGCCTGCCTGCCTGCCTGCGAGTTGTGTTCAAAATTCGTCCGGGGTGGGAATGTTGAGGTCACAATTTTAAGATGGCACTTACCTCCGTAAGTTTTGCATGTACAGGTCTAAAATGTAGTGTGCTGTCTAGCGAACCCATTCGGGTGGTCTGTAGATTTACACTTTTTTTCGTAATTCTTCCATGGGATCATGGGGATCAACATTTTGTATTCAGGATGTCAGCCGTAGATTTATTTTTGTTCTGATTTCTTTTCTGTGGTTATGGATCTTGAGGGGGTCACATATTTAAAATGGCAGTTGTCTCCGTCTGTTGTGCATGTATGGAGATGGTATTCAGCGTGCGATTTAGCGGGCCCATTGGGGTGGTTCGTAAATTTAGACTTTTTCGAACTCCGTTCGGGGTGGTGAGGATCACTGGGGGTCTCATATATATATATATATATATATATATATATATATATAATTACACCCTCCATAGATTTTACGCAACGCTGTAGACGCGTGTTTACATGACTTGAGACCATCACATAAACACGCTAAGGAGTACTGCGAACAATGGTACGTAACATGTACGAAGGGCATGTATGATTTTAAATTGACCTATCCTTCACGTGACCTGATGCCTAACAAAACCTCCGTCAAGCCATCGGACAAACACGTGGTGGGTTCGGATATTCCGTCGTACATTTTGTTGAAATTCTGCTTACAAAAGTGTTTCTTTATTACAAATACATAAAGCAAAGTTTGTTTATGTGACAGCTGTGTGCGGTGGTGTTTGATTTATGAGATGTCATGCAGCAATAGTAATGCAATTCATGTATATAACCGTCATCAACATTGGGTCACGTGCAAAATTTCGATTATACTGGATACGTCAATCGTGAAGCGAACACACGCATTTTCTGCCTACCGCGCTATCCCGCGACATGACTATGACGCATTTGTCGCGAGTAAAAGTAACGTTTTGAAAGCAAACAACAAAACTGCCTGGCGTGGTAAAACAATATATACTAATTTATCATATTCAATACGTCAACAAAATATACTACGAAATATCCAAACACACCAAGTATTCGACGTTCATTTCTGATGGCTTGACGGGGTGTTTGCTAAACGACAGGTCATCATCCACGCTGCTTACACACAGACGCTACTGACACACAGACGCAAATTATATGAACCGCCAACAGTTGATCGGCGGTCCCCGTGACAAGAGAAGAAAACAGAATTAATGAAGAATTAATTGACGTCCGCATTACGTCCGGTATTAACCCTAAAATCTATAAATAAAATTAACGCCCAAACACAAACAACACACAAACACCTCCCACACAAACACACAAATTACACTCACGCACACACGCACACGCACACGCACACGCACGCACAACGCAGAGGTTATGCGGCATATTATGGTAATATGCAATACATAAAATACTGAATAGGCATGATAATATATGAAAAAAGATCACCCCTCACGGCTCAAGGCTAGATCCCGAGCTCTACGTGGTATTAGTAGGTCTTACATTGCACGTGATGCCGCCAGTCGAATAGAATAATCGATGTTCTTAGGTCAGGGCTCCCTCAAACGTGTTTACGGTGTGGGCCATATGTTGTCCAGTTAACCGAGGCAATGCTTTTCATTAGATACGGTAAAACAGAACACTTCTAAACAACAAATAAAAAACAATATTTAAACGTCGAGTAAAACGGCGTCTAAAATGGTCACACTGCCTATTATTCTACAAATTAGTTCTGCTACTGCCTGGAGTGATCATAACTCGTAAGTCGCTAAACAAACTTCAATCTATATCGAATGTGTTTTTAATGTGACTCATCGATGGAAATTCCGATATCCCTCGAGCAAATGCTACCAAAACGAACCAACCATTTACCCGATGTCGCAAGCCATTATGAAAATCGCGTGCGCTCGCGTGCTTGTTCATATGTTCGAGCAAATGGCTGCTATAATAATTACTAATTCAACAAATAGCCAATAGATGGCTGTATTGCTACTATCAATGCACAAAACAGCCGGTAGATGGCTGGACCAAAGGTGTAGAACTGTCGCGCTTACATTTATCCGGGCGTTAAATAATATCCGGGTGACGTTTCTGCGCGTGCGCGTAGGGGAATGTATTTAACACCAGCTACGACTGTAGGGGTGGGGTCAGCCCACAACAGTGGGCTGACCCCAATAAAGACCCTGACAACGGAAGCTTGCTATTGTCATTGCACAATCATGGAGGACGCATTTTACTTCAAATATCTTGAAACAATCACTGATAATATATGTATGGCAAAACAACAGTTGAACGGGACAAACCGGTTTTGGATATTGCAGACTTCTCTTCAATCTGCAAGTCCAAATCACAGTGTCGGAACACATGTCTTATAAAGGGGGTGGGGGTGTATGCTACTAGTTAAGCCTCAATTTGCAAATCTGTATGATAATGAACCAATGACATCGCAGCAGGGTGATCCATCAATCTTTTTTGTTTACTTCTGCTAGTTAAACACACTTGAAGATCGTGTCATTGACCCTAATGAAGCCTGACGACAGTGACTAGCTGGAGTCGGCTGTAGCCTGAGACTGTTATCAGATACTGTCTACTGGCAGGACCTTCTGGCCAATCAAGCAAGTGGCATTGTTTTCTGAATGTCTGCTAATTACGCTGTGTAATATTATGTAATTGAACTGCATAAATCGTCTGGCCTTTTGAGATTTCACACCCTAAGGTGACTTTTGTTGATATTTACCTTTGTAAATAGGGCGCAAGGTCATAAAATCAATATAAATTTGAATGTAACATATAACATTCATACCCTGTATTGAATATTCTTATAAAACACATATTGGACTTTCTGGAAAACTGTTATAGGAGTTCATACGTGCCATCTGAGAATGTTGTGCTAGATTATAAATTGTCCGACAGTGAAATGCTTATTCACACGGTGCCCTGTCAAGTAGGGTGGCTCTTTTGAAATGTGTATAAAAAACAAACACGTGAACGAATTACAAAAAAAATACCACACAGTGTATGAGATAGGAGAGCCTATCAAATGTGTTAGTTTCAAATTTTTTCTTCAAACTTGCCTTGCCTACTTGGGGTCATGTTCTCGTTAGACTACTGTCTGTTGCACACGAAGAAAAATGCAGTGTATTTTTTAGAAATGATTTTTTTTACAAAATTCACGTGCTGTGACATAAGTGCATTTGAGTAGGGAGATTTTCATGTGTGATTGTAGAAGGTGTTGTCTGTAAAATGGTGGATTTCTAGATGATTTGAATAAGCGGAAGGATATTTGGCAGCAATTTGCCTGTGTGACCTGTTTGCGGCGTAATTCTTGTAAATATTTGTAAATATTGACTGGTGTCACACATACAGGCATTTTACGAGAGCTGGAAGTGTGCAATTTTTGTTAAAATATGTCGGCATGTCAATGAGATGATGATAACAGCAGGTGAGAAGTTTAAGACATTTTATAGGTCACGTTTTCTTATAATCAGACAAAACGTTAACGTGGTCGCCTACGGGAAAACCAACAGATGGCTGACCCCTGTAGCGTTTTAATTTATCCGGGCGTTACATATGTTTATACACACGCACACGCACACGCACACGCACACGCACACGCACACGCACACACACATATTATATATACATAACTTGACTTACTGTTATATTTCGTCACACATCTTAAACAGCAAAATATAATTATGTACTCTAACTATAACGCTCGAATTACGATAACAAACTAAACATATTTAACTACTGGATATTATTTATTACTACGTGAACTACTGGTGCCAGATATTATGCCTTACATATGCACATAAACATCACCCGGATAAAATTTAACGCCCGGATAAATGTAAGCGCGACAACGTTTTGATAGCAATGTTCTTCTTCCCCTCCACCACAGATATAAATAGAACACGGTAATTGAACAGTCTGTAGAGGGGAATGATTAATTATATAACTCTGTGCCTTCCACTCACAAATGGTGTTACACCGTTCACCAGGTGGCGCTACCATAGCCGCTGACATAAAGTTATAATGTCTATGAAGCAGTGAGGCATAAATCGCACACACCCCACATGCATTATTACCCCGTAGGGGAGATACCTTGGTGAGCATTTTCCTATTAAAATAAATATTACAAAGTTACGCAACAAACTAGTCAAACGTTATTATTATTTTGTTAATGTGTTCACATTAATATAATATGTAGCATTTAACATTGCAATCTAACGTTAAAAGCTCCAAATAGCTTGTAGACAAGGCTCGAAGCTTAATAGATAGTTTAACAATTGTCCACATTCGCACAAGTCGCTCTATTCCAATTTCAATTATACTTTAAACATATCTACACTGCTAGAATTAGCACAATCATTATATAATTTATGTTCAAGTTATTTATTAAAGAAGGATTACTCTTTAGATTAATGATTTGGAAGACAAGCACATATAGTATAGTAGTGAATACCCAGGATGGTTTTACATACTTCTGTATCACACTAACACAAACAGGTGTAATAAGTTTATCTTTAGAACTGCTATAGTCTAGTTAGAATGAGGGATATGTGGCGATTTATATGTACATGCAGGGAGCATGTTACGTAATATTAAAAGCGCGACAGCCAGGCGACCGTCGGGCAAAGCGTCAGCTGTGCGGGGAGTCGGCAGCGCATCGGCGAAAGTGAACAACGCCGAGCGGCGACAGGTCCCTGATTGCGCGGTTCAGTGACGGGCGACAAACTGTGTGTCGAACTGTTTTTGTCGGGCTGTGGGTCCGTATGCGAATTGGCAAGTCTACAGATGTAGTTCGGGGCAGAATATTGTGCGGTGTATTATGGTTTTTTAAGATCACGGAGTGATATTTATGTTTATGTTATGTTAAATTGTGTTCTATTCATTGTTAGTGTTCGATTGTTACGCGGCCTGATATATAATCACCCCCTAGGTGACAGTATATTTGGTGTCTTAAAACTATAGGACGGTCCCCCTGGTTTAGCTGAGGTCACCCCAATATAGGCTGCACAAGCCGTAGCTTAGATGGCTGGGTAGTTGCCTTGGAGGAGAGTCAGTTTACATAAAAGATAAGAGTCGTGCATCCTCGGTCACTGACCAGGTAGTGCAGGTAGCGAGTCCAGCATAGCGCTCCACCAATGAGAGTGGTTAGTTACTATGGAGAGAGGAACTGATGAAGTCTAGGGAGTGAGGAACGGTGTGGTAGGTGTGGACAGGAGGACGAACTGACAGAGAGAAAGAGGGATAAATGGACGGAGGGAGGTACTAGCGACCAGACGCAGGGAGAAGAAGGGGGGCGGACGACGGGACGAGGGACTGACGGACTGACTGACGGACGGGCGATAGAACTACTGGAATAGACGGACTGACGTATTGACAGGGGGTGGAGGAACGGAGTGAGGGACGGAAGGATGGGGTGAGTGTTCAGAGGGACGGGAACACAGAAAGGGAGGACGGAGGAAGGAGAACGAACGGACAGAAGGAAGAACGGGTGGATGAAAAATGAAAAGGACTGGAGGAAGAATGAACGGGTAGCGGAAGGAAGTAGGAATGGAGCGAAGAAGGTACGGAGGGAGAGTGCGACGGAGAAACGGGCGGACGGACAGATCGACAGAAAGAAACGGATGGAAGATGGGGGACGGAATTGTGGACGGAAGGTGGGCGGATGGACCGGTGGACGGAAGGACGGACCCCGGCCGGATGCAATGACAGACGGGGAAGCGTGGGCATGGACGGACGGGGTGAAGGAACGATGAATAAAGAGAGAGACGAAGGGACGGATTAATGATGGGACTGAGGGAAGTATGGACGGATGGAAGGACGGCGGAACTGACGGTGGGTATGGACGGACGGACGGACGGACGGACGGACGGACGGACTGACTGACATAAAGATGCGGGATGGGGGTCAGGGAAGGACGGTCGTGGACAGCGGGACGGACGGGAGGACGAACGAACGGGCGGGCGATGGTCGGACGTGTGGGCGTGGGAATGGACGGATGGTGGATGGACGATTGGATGGATAAATGGAGGGACGATGGGACAGATTTAATATGGGACACAGGACGGAAGGACGGACGACGAACAAACAGACTAACGGACGGACTAGGAGGAGGAACATAGTAAGACTCTCGATAAACCGAAGGCGTAGGAACTTGTTAATCAGTCATCCCTATATTACAGCTTTGCATTGCAATACTGTTAACAATATTTGTACATAATGTAATAACTTAGCCAAATTACACGTGTAACCTGTCAAAATGTGACCTCTTCGTCACGGATACAGCGCGTGCAATTTATCATTATTACTTCATAATATAAATAGTAATGTATGATGGCAGCCGGAAAGGTCAAATTTCCCACAAAAAGCGCCGTTTATACTGTAGATTACTGTTGTTACAAAAGCGAACCTATGGCTTTGGATGAGTCACCAGTAGGGGTTTTGAAATATTTAGTGCATTTGAGTCAGACTTTCATTAAAACCGTTTCCGACTTGTGTTGGCAACATGTTTTGTAATAGTTTGGTATAATTAACGTGCAAGTTTTGTTCGAAGCAATGCTGCTTTTAGTTAAAAACCACTCGCCAGATGGCGCGACCGAACTTAACACAATTCTCGGTTTGTCTTAGCAGTACCCTAGTGTTCTTTTTTAGGGGTAATAGTGTGATGTTTCTTCAATACAACAATTACAATATGTATTTTAAATAACGGGCGGACGGAAGGACGGACTGGTGACGGAGGGGAGACTGGCGGAGAACAGGTAGACGGACGGACGAAGGGACGGAGAGACGTAGGGATGGAGGTAGAATGTGTCGGCCGGTAGATCGGTCGGTCGGTCGGTCGGTCGGTCGGTCGGTCGGTCGGTCGGTCGGTCGGTCGGTCGGTCGGTCGGTCGGTCGGTCGGGTAGAAGGAAAGGCGGACGGTCGGATGGTTGGACGGGGGAGGGGAGATTAATGTACGGGGGACGGATGGAAGGATGGACGGACGGATGGACGGACAGACGGGATAATACAGAAGGAACGGAGGTATGGAAAAGGGAGAGATGGATGTAGGGATGGAAGGATGAAGTCGTTTGAAACGGAAGAGTGAGAAATGGCGGACGGAAGGAGGGGTGGACGGGGGAGGACAAGGAACGGACGGACAATTCGAAAGAACGAACGATGAACGAACGGACGGACGGGCGGGCGGGCGGACGGACGGAGGATTGGATGGATGGATGGATGGATGGAAGGATGGATGGGCAGATGACAGAATGAGCGACAGAAGTAAAGATTGAGGGAAGGACGGTCGGACGGAGGGACGGACAGCGCAGATGGCGATGGACGGATGTTCGGACGGACGGGGAAGGGGGAACGGACGGACTGACTGGTGGTCTGGGGATGAACGGATGCACTGATGGACGGACGGAGGAATGGTAGGAGGGACGGAAGGATTGACGGGCAGAAATTGCAAAGACGGACAGACGGAAGGAGTGACGGACGGACGAACGAATAGACGGACGATTGAATGGAGGACGGACGAAAAGAGGGAAGTATGGATGGACCGTTGGAATGAGGGAAGGATTGGACGGTTTTGGACTAAACAAGGCAGGCTGGGAACGGATCTACGGTTGGATAGTAAACGGGGAGATAGACGGACGAACAGAGGGACGTGAAGGAACGATGGATGGGGGGCGGGGGTACGGACGGATGGAAGGAGGGGAACGAATAGGAGATGGACGGAGAATGCGCAGGTTACGGACAAACGGTCGGACAGGGAGGAATGAAGGAGGGATTTAGGGATGAATTGATTGATGGATGGGCGGGAGGGGACTGGGGGATTACAGGATGGAGGGTGGGGCGGAGGGACAGACGGACGAAGGGATGTATGGAGAGAAGGAAGCATGGACAGACAGTCGGTCGGAAGACTGAAAGGACAATGGGCCGTACGGACGGATCGACAGACGGATGGACGTAGGGGCGAATGAGAGACGGAGGGAGGAAAGAAGGGACGGCAGGAGAGGCGCAGGGTTTGATAAAGGGTGGGATGTACGGAGGAGCACACCGAGGGACGAGCGGACGGACGGACGGATGACGGGCGGTGGGCCGGATTGACGGGGAGAGAGAACTGAAACCGGGGGAAGGAGGAAGGACGGAGGCTGGATGGACGTACGATCGGATGGACACTGGTAGTGACGAAGGGAGGTCTTACTTCTAAAATTATCAGTTTATCCCTGTTGTCGGCCGTCGTTTGCTGATGAAGATGTCATAATTTTTATGATCTGCGTTTCACTTACTGTATCCTAGCAACCGTTTTCATGTGTGAGTTACCAAGTATCCAACTGCTAAACATCTATCGATTATGGGTGTAGTTTCACCGGCAAAACTCTTTCCAATATAACACAGATAAAATTTACTTCTCACTCTGACATTGGCTATGGATCTATGGTCCTGCGTGCGTCGCTTTTATACACCACATTAATTATATAATATTTATTATTATTATCCCGGTTAAAAACCTGTTCAAAGGCACTAACAATAGAAACAAATAAAGTAAGGCAAGTTAAATAAATAATTTAAATAAATAAATTAAATAAGTATTTTAATCAATAAGTTATATCAATAACATTTTACAGAATGGTGGCACTGCTGTGTGGCGACATCTACTGATAAAGCTCAGCTTAGGCGATATTCAGATGAGGACGAAGCAACATGTCCTTTGGCGTGTCACATACAATGACCTCCCAAAGTCGACTAAAGACTTGTTTGACCGAATCTCGTCTACCCGAACCGCTGTTTATTAACTGTTTTGGTTACTTTTGTAACTGTTGTCAAGAGTCGGCTTTTCCAAGAACACGGTAATTACACACTCCGAAGTAGGTAGACTTTTACAGACGGTGTAGAAATGCTCTAGGTGTGGTCTATCGCATTTAGACTCCGAGTGACTTTGTCCAACTATAAAGACGCTGTTACAATACATAACATGTTACTGTTGTCGTAGTTATCAGAAAGCATTAATTATAAGCTGCATTAGTCGCCGCTGCGAACTTTTGTCAAGTGTCTTGAACACGTGCCAACAGGTACTCATTTTACTATGACAGCCAGTTGCAGTGATGTACTTATCATAGGGTTTACTCCGCTATATGAATGAGTACCTGGCTATAGGCCGTGGTGGATATTTGTGTACGAAAATTCTTCGCGCATTAATTTTAGCGTGGCTGGATGCTTCTCAAAAAAGTTGTGATGGAGGTCGATTGAACAGGTCTGCCAGGGATTTAAGTGTAAAGCGAATTGAGCGGTTCTTATAAACTGCGTTATATGAGAACTTACCTTTACTCTTTTTTTAGACATCGATTACTGCAAAAAATATGGATAAATACTTATGTATATCCTTTGCACATGTATTTTAATACGCTTGACTTATGTATAAAATGTGTGGAGTACTTTTCACGAACTTAAATAAAGCGTTTAATCAGAGTGGCTAAATTGAGCGTTGTGTACCACGCACCCACTTTATGCACATATTTAGAACTTCCGAAATAAAACTAATACACACAGACATTAAATACACTAATACATCAGCACACGTAATATAACTATCACAGTTGTCAACAATCAGCGCATCTCGTCAAGGGAAGGGTATTTTTATCAGTTGTGATATTACCTACCATCATTGGCATCGTCAACACAGTATGTATGTATGTATGTATGTAATGTGTGTGTATGTATCTGTGTGTGTATGTATGTATGTATGTACGTATGTATGTGTGTGTGTATGTGTGCGTGCATTCGTGCGTGCTTGCATGCATGTATGTATGTATGTATGTATGTATGTGTGTACGTCTGCTTGCATGCATGTATGCATTTATGTCTGTCTTTGTGTCTGTGTATTTGCTGTATGTGTGTCTGACTGCCTGTCTATATGTATGTATGTATGTATGTCTGTCTGTCTGTCTGTCTGTCTGTCTGTCTGTCTGTCTGTCTGTCTGTCTGTCTGTCTGTCTGTCTGTCTGTCTGTCTGTCTGTCTGTCTTTGGACCCGTATCTTATTTGGGCCGATTGGAGTTATTCGCAGATTTAGATGTTCTCGAAATTAGTTAGGGGCAGTGGGAATCTGAGGAAGGACAAACGGATGGAGAGGGAAGTGGACCGAATGACGAACAGGCGGTCTGATGGAGGGAAGAGGGTAACGACTGACGAATTGGCAATCGAAGGAAAAAAGGACAGAGGGACTGAAGGTGCGGATATAGGAACTTACGGACCGAAGGAAGGTCGCTGGATCGGAAGGAAGGATGGATGGACAGAGGAACAAATGGACGGAGGGCCGGTGTATGGGACGGGGAGGCGTACGACGGACGGAGGCTTGAATGAAGGGAGCGAAAAATGGACGGACAGAGGAGAAATGAGCGGCAGATGGAAGGAGTGTTGTGCAGAGGTACATACCATAATTCGGACGGAGGACGGACTAACGGAGGACGTTGTGAAGGAGGAACTGACAGGAGCGGATACACGGAGAGTAAGGGATCAGGGGGAGGGCGGACTGAAAAACGAGCGGACGAACGGACGAACGCTCGAGGGACGGACATACAGGATTATATAGTGATTGACGGACGAATGTACAGACTGAGGAACAAATGGACGGAGGGGTAGACGGGAGGATGGTCTACGGGAGAATTCGGAGGTGTACTAGGAGAAGGGAGATACGGGCAGAAGAATGTATAGAGAGAAAGAAGCGTGGGCGGACAATCGCCCCGACTGATGTAAGGACGTACGAACGGATTGACAGAGGGGTGGTGCGAAGGAGAGGCGGATGCAGGGATGAGAGAATGGAAGGCGGGTGGACGGAGATTTGGAGGTAGGGGCGAATATACGAAGGGGCTCACACAGGGAAGGAGGACGGACGAGTGGTTAGCCGGACAGATGGGGAGACAGATGGGAAACCGGTGGAAGGAGGAAGGACGGACGTGGGACTATTGTGGCCGGAACGCGAACGGCGGGGACGGGGGAGGACGGGGGCACAGACGGATGGACGGGGGACGGACTGGTCGTACGATTGGATGGGCAGAGGAAGTGATGAAGAGACGGACGGTTTACTTCTACAATTATCTGTTTATCCCTGTTGTTGGTCGTTGTTTGCTGATGAAAGTGATTTATGATCTGCAATTCATAATAATAACAATAATAATAATAAATAACTTCTTACGCGCCAATATCCTCAGACAATCCGAGCTCAGTGGCGCACCAAAACCAAAGGATTAAGCATTCTCATACTCGTGTGCTAGGCGAAAGTCGTCAACAAATGGATGGATGTGCTAGGAAGCTAGGGAGGATAGGAGATATTGAAAAGATAAGTTTTGAGGTGACGACGAAATGTAACAATATTTTCTGCTAATTTGACATTAACGGGAAGCGAATTCCATATAGTTGGCGCGGCTACTGAAAAAGCTCGAGTTCCAGCCTTTGTCTTAACTCTGGGAACAGATAACAAATTCGAACTAGACGACCGAAGTTGTATGGCTTGTCTAGCCGGTGTGAGCATTGGATGTAAATAACTAGGTTGTTTGGATGAAAGGGCTTGGTAGGTGATTGTGCAGATCTTAAACATAATGCGATATCGCACGGGGAGCCAATGCAGTGATTTTAGAAGTGGCACTGAGCGGGAGAATCGAGGAGATTGTGTGACTACCCTTGCTAAACAATTTTGGACGCGTTGTAGTTTTGCAATATCCTTGATAACAATATTACGAAGGAGGGAATTGCAATAACAAGAGCTGTTACTGAATCCTAGAAACAGTTTTTATATGTGAGTTACCAAGTATCCAACTGCTAAATATAATATTATATCGATTATGGGTACAGTATACCAGTAAAGCTCTTTCTAATATAATACAGCTAAAATATTCTCATCACTCTGATATTAGCTGTGGAACTGTGTTCATAAATGCTACTCTTTTATAAACAGTATTAGACATTACTATTAATTGAAGGATTTATCTAGAGGCGTCTGTCTCTAGCGCAAAGTGACAGATGACACTGTAGAATATCGCGTTCGGTCTACTTCTCTCGCCCGGAATTTTGTTTAATGTGTGTCTCATTGCAGTTTAGCGGTACACATCATTATTGATTTTGAAACTTGGTGTATAATGACGGTCGGAGACAAACAGAGGGCAGGACGTATGGGTAGACGGTCGGTCGAACACGCGGATTGACGGACGCAGGACGGACTCAGGGAAAGACGGTCGAGAAGTTCAGCTTGGTTATGGACGGATGAGTGGACGTAGAGAGTGACGACGGGACGGAATGAAGAAGGGACGGGGAGAAGATCAACGGGAGGACGGACGGACGGACGGACGGACGGATGGACGACAGACGGACGGATGTACGGACGGACGGACGGACGGACGGATGGGCGGGCGGACGGACGGACGGACGGACGGACGGACGGACGGAAGGACGAATGGATGGATGGACGGACGGACGGACGGACGGACAATAATTATAATGATTTATACACAACAATAATTATAATGATTTATACACATAAATAATTATAATGATTTGCAAATGTATGTTTATGTTTAATATTCCGTCGGGTTTTGTTGAAGTTATTGAGTAACCCCACATTTTAATTAATCACCCCTCCCCATTTAATTAATGTGTCGCTGCCAGACGCGACTTCTGCAGGTGTCAATATTAATTAAGTGTCAGACGCTGCTATAAACAGATCGAGGGGTCGTCTCAAAACAGCGAGTACAGATTCTCAATATACTTCACTTGACGGGTCAATTTCACTGGTAGATAATTCTGGTTTGTTGAGTTATGTAAACAAACAATGTACCCAAGTGAATTGATTAATTAGTTAATTCACGCATTATAGTAAGGTGATGTTCATTAATTTAATTTATGTGCATACCGATAGTTTGAACGATCGTTTTTTTGTTGACCTTACGACACTCTCTCTGTCTAACATTTGTGCAGTTATTTACAAACGATGCCTATCGGTAGAGTTGTCTTTGATGGACAGTTTTAAATGCCGCGTATTTTCCTTCTTTGGCGTATTTTACTATGTTTACATTTATGCCTGAGTTTGTGCTTTCAAGTATCAATGACGCGGTGGAAAGTCTTGTCTTCAGAATACGTTGTGTGTCTGTTTTCAGATACATGACCTTCATGCGGTCGACGACTCGTCACCGCCACCCCGGAACTGTTACAGTGAATTGGCTATGGTTGCGGCCATACATGACCTCGGTGTTCCCTGCACTGTTCGGACCGTGGTCAGCCACAATGTGGCTGTCAACTCTGAAGAAAGCCCAATCACAACACTGGACCCGTATATTCTAAGCAAAACTCGTTAATCCGGACATATATATTGAGTGACATTTGTATTTCTCATTAACGAGGTTCCACTGTGTGTGACGATCCAGAGATTAGTGGACTGTGTGAACGGCTTGGAGTCGCGACCTTGAAACTGGCGTCAGATTTTATTATTTGTACATTTTATATTATTGTTGTATATTAGCGATTGGCACTTAAGCTTATGTGTCATTAAGTGGCAGTTCCTGACAAGGTTACTTTAGGACGTAGTGTGACATGTACTTTAGGACGTAGTGTGACATGTACTTTAGGACATAGTGTGACATGTACTTTAGGACGTAGTGTACGTAGGAACAACATGTGTCAGCGCTGGTTGTACGCATGACATTGTGTGTACAATATGGTAACATACCAGTGTGTATGCTGTACTCTAACGACGCAATCAGTTATTCGCTTACCAATGTTCAATAGAACCACAATCGAACGAAACTGGGTTCGAATCCTGTGTTGCCGTGTTGATCATTGGGCAGACTCGTTCATTCTGCGTTGCTCATGTTCGTTCAGCTGTATGAATGAGTACCTGGCTATATACAATGGTGGACATTTGAGTACGACTATTATTCACGCACTAATTACAATGTGGCTGAATTCTTCCCAGAGAAGTCAAGATGGTGTTCGATTGGACAGACCTGCCAGGAGTAAAGTGTAAAGTGCTTTGACCAGTCCTAGGGACGGGGCATTGAGCTATGTATAACTTATTTTTTATAAAGTGGACACTATCAAGAGACGGCCGTTTCAAAGAGGTGACCACTTTGAGGGATTCGACTGCATGATGGTATGTGACTGTCCAGAAATCCGCCATGTTGTAAATAAATTGATTGATTTCAAATGTTTCATGTCATCAGTATTTGTTTTGATTGATTTGATTAATTTATTAGACCACGTTCTACATGCGTTTAAGAAAAAAATTAGCGCTTAGTTGCTGAACTTATTGGTTCAATTGACTCTATTAATGACTACATATCAATACCGATGATATGTTAGATATGAGACATTAGGTTACGGGGGAGTTATGTACTAAGTAAACAAACCATTCTTTATGCTTATTCAACGCATGATAATAACACATTTGTGTTTATTATCTTAGGGGGAGATGAATTATAGTAAAGCGATATCACTGCCTGAACAAAGCTAGTCGCCGTACTAATGATCTATGTTGCCCACCTGGAAATACTTCTATCACGCATTATTGATTTCGCAAAATGAAGTCATGAAAGATAGCAATCTTTATAGACGGGCCATTCTATGTGACGTAATGCTGCCCGAGAAAGGCCATCATTACGTAGTTCTAAATCTTGCAGCGCGATGATGTGATACCCGATGAGATGCGTACTGTGATGGACGACGTGACGGCGCTATATTATATGCGGCGCAATGCGCGATGCTACGCGCAATGCGTGATGACCCTTCTTGGCCGTAGCATCGCCCATACCGTCGCGTATCGCATCACATACATCGTTCATCGTTCATCGCATCACAACACCGCGTTGCGAAATTCAGAACGATACAGGATGGCTATTCTCAGCCATCACAGGAAGGGAGTATTGTTCGCCTGTCGTTAACTTCCGGCGTGACGATAATCCGTTGAGTGTCAGACCCTGTATCATAGAGATTTGGAGCAACGTTCGTTAATCTACTATAAGCAGACCGAGATCGGAGAGGACATAGGAGGTTACCTAGCGTCGCGCATGCGCAACAATAGACTACTATTGATAGTCACCGGAAGTTGCCAGTAAGACTTTATAACAACATTCGACGGCGGTGGTCGCTACGTAAGAGTCCGTGTCGTTCCACAAAAGCACAATTTAATCAATTGTCGGGGATATTGTAATAATTATTGCGTTATAACAATAACGTTTTCAACACACTTCGCTTAAATTAAACGGGAGGTTCAGTTATGGACAACACCGTCGACTTCAATGACACAGCTATGTTCTACACGGCTACTTTTTGTTATATAAATATCCACGATCAGAGACTGGTGTCAATACATTCTCCTTTAGATTTTAATGCAATATTATATGTACACACATGTTCTAATGTGGTGAACAAAGACGTATCTATCGTCTACATCGACTATTTAACGTGAAATTACACATATGTAAGAACCATCAATGCCAGTATAAAAGGTCAATTCGGCGATACTGTTCGGAAAAAGGATGACTAATTGAATATATGACGTCGTAAGACCATGACATTCTAACCGTTATATACACAAGTTAGTCAGTTAATAAAACAGTGTGGAGAACTGGAAACTACTAGGAAAAGTTATAGGTTGTGAGCGACATATAGTTGCGCCATCTCACGGAGGCTGGACACTCGCAGCTGAGAGTTCGCGCCGCACCGCGACATCGCTTTTAGCCACGAAAGAAGATTTTGCCGTTCAAAGTTACGTCGTGCTGACGTCGCGACGTGCGCCAAGCAAGCGCGTCTCCAAAATTAGCCCCCCCCCCCTAGTTGGTTTTGCGATGGTGTAGCATTTCTGCAAATTGTGGGTATTTAAATCTACTTTCCTTAGGTTTAATTTAATAAATGAGGAAGGTCAAGCCAATAGATATGCAGATTGTTGACCAACCGCCTTAGTTACGAAATTACAGCAACTCGGTTGCAGATGCGCTCAGTGGGGCATGGTATTATGTTGCTTGCGTTTCTAGGCAAGCAGGTGGTTTCACTGTATCTTAGAGGGTGTTCCACAATGCGTAGCTTGAATTGTATATTGTATTAGCCAATAGAAATGATGGAAACCTGTCATATGATGTGTAAATAGGTCCGCTTATATAAACGTCTGTCACACGCATTTCGCCATCTGAGCGCTGGCGAAGGACTGGGACAGATCCAGGGTTGAACGACACAGGTTACCCTGCTGCCTAGAGAATGGCAAATTTAGTCGCGAAGCGTGGTGGGAATCGTTAACGTGGGTTACGTTCCCAAGATTTTGTGTGTGCAATATTCAGCGTCCAGAGTGACTGTTCGAGCTTCGAAGAAGCCATGCCGCCACGTCAGCGGTTTATTGAAGCAACTTTCCGGTCGGCCCCAACGTATTTGCGTCGATGAGCGATAATCGCGACGCGCTCATCCTAGCTCGGGCCATCCTCGAACAGTGGTCTCCCAGCGACATCGTCCGACAGCGTGACCGAATGCGACTCGAGGATTCATAGCGGCAGGCGGTAAGCGTCTACCGCCCGGCGTCGTCATTCACGCGAACGTATTCTACTGAATTCGCAATCGTTTGCTACCGTGCGAGAGAAGTCGATCATAGCTCGGACACGACTCGATAATTCGCGGCGTACGACGGCAAGCGTCGATTGCCCGGCGTCATCACTCGTGCGGACGAGATACAGCGTTCTGATTGTTTTCTGAGCTCGGCGTGATGACCTCAACAAACGTTCGTATAGGTTCGAGATGGGACTAGCTCAATGTAAATGTATATTTTCTAATTGAACGTATCTATTATTTTCTGTTTTATGAATGGTAGTTATCTGTGGTTTTGAGGTGAGGAATTATTACCCTTGAAGTATACATAGAGTAAGGTGGGGCAAAGCGCCCATATTGGGGCATAGCGCCCATGCCACTATCTTGGCGAATATTGCATTTTATGGCTCCACATAGCGATCAAATGATTAATTACTGAGTCCTGACGACACATCAACGTGCTATGGCTCTACAGAATCGAACACGATGTAAGTACAACCGATTTACTGTTTCTTTATGATTTGTTATAAGATCGCTTCCATATTAATCATCCTGCAAGTCCTGCAGGATCAGAAGGTGACATTCGCGCTATTATTATGAGCTGCTCGCCACCACCGCCGCCGAACAAGAAGCGTTAACATGTAGCGAGAAGAACCACCAGTGTCGTGCTGATTTCTTCGCCTTACAAGTTAATTGCTGAGAAAAAACGCGACATGAAGAAACTAAAACGTTCGCTGGTGGTAAAGAAAATCAGCGAGATCAAGCTGCCCAAGTCAGCACAAGAGCCTATTGCTGGTCCGTCTGGGGTGTCAAACAAAGAAAGGAACACTGACGAAGACACATAATGCGTCGTTTGCTGCGATCCTTACGCCAACAGCAAGTCCAGAGAGGTGTGGCTTCAGTGTCTGAGCTGCAAGAAATGGGCACACGCCGCGTGCACTGCAGGCGACCCATACTACATTTGCCACATCTGTGAATCAAACTCAGACTAATTTGGATGAACAAATTCAACAGCACGTCGTCATAGCACATGTCGCTACACTGAAGCCACAAGCGAACTGCATTCAGTTTCCTTGGTGCGATATCGTTCTTTGTTCGTGTTTCATTTGGTTTGTAGGCTGCATATGTATGTGCATTAAATAAAGTTCTGTATTCTTGTTATTAGATAATCATGTTGTAGCCTACTGATAAAAAATACATGCAATTCCACATGGGGCATAGCGCCCATCCCATGTGCGCTTTGCCCCACCTACGGGGCAAAGCGCCCAAATCGGGTGCATGCACATAATTAATCACACTACAAAAACATATTATTCGAATCATGTCAGATTTGCACGACATATACTCAATATAGTTACCGACATATTGTAGATAGTTGTAGGTTTATTGCATTAAATAGGGCCAACCGTTATGACGATATTTGTTATCACATAGCGATCAAATGATTAATTACTGAGTCCTGACGACACATCAACGTGCTATGGCTCTACAGAATCGAACACGATGTAAGTACAACCGATTTACTGTTTCTTTATGATTTGTTATAAGATCGCTTCCATATTAATCAATAAATTGCCCCTAAATGGTTACGAATTTTGAAACGCTTGGAATAGCTTTCTAAGCTATGTTATATAACCTGCATTTTCACGTCTTCAGTTACGGTGAGCGATAAAAGAAAATGTCACGACTCAAACGTTATCATCATAGTCGTCAGTGGGGCATAGCGCCACCTGTGAATGGGGGCAAAGCGCCCATGCCTGCGCGCTATGCCCCATCTGCAATTATTGATATAAAAGTAGCATTGTGAATATATATGTATATATATATATATATAGAGAGAGAGAGAGTTTGTGTTTAGCGGGCACACACACAAACACACGCACAATTATTTATAATAATGTGTGTGTGTGTGTGTGTGTGTGTGTGTGTGTGTGTGTGTGTGTGTGTGTGTGTGTGTGTGTGTGTGTGTGTCCGTGTGAATTTTAATGATATAATTTTATCAAACGTTCTTGTGATTATTATAATGATAACAGTTACAGCATGTTCGTTTCAGATTGAGAAACAGCATGGTTCGAACGTACAAAAGAAAGTCTACACAGGGGTCGTATGGGTCTGAACGACTGGCGTTAGCTGTAGCGGCTGTCCACGAAGGACAGAGTATACGAGGTGCTGGGGCAGATTATGGAATACCAAGGCGCACACTAAAGCGCCATTGCTCTGGTGTTGTACAGCTCCCTAGCGTTATTGCTATGGGTAGCAAGCGTTGCGTATTCTCAAGTGCCTTTGAAGCACAATTGGTAGATTATGCAAAGGAGATGGCCAAAAGAATGTACGGATTGACAACTATTGTTGTCAGGCGTTTGGCTTACGCTGTTGCCGCAAAATTGGGCATACAGCACAATTTTGATGACGAGCGTGGGCTAACAGGAAAGGACTGGCTGTCAAGTTTCATGAAGCGCCACCCAGAGTTGTCGATTCGTGCGCCAATTTCCACTAGCCTGGCCCGTGTCGAAGGTTTCAACCGCGATGCAGTTATGGCGTTTTTTGCTTTGTACAAAGATACCCTGCAAGGAGGGGA
The DNA here is from genome assembly GCA_020002185.1 of Paraescarpia echinospica. Taxonomy (NCBI): domain Eukaryota; kingdom Metazoa; phylum Annelida; class Polychaeta; order Sabellida; family Siboglinidae; genus Paraescarpia; species Paraescarpia echinospica. Next base: position 58,117,462 of record CM034541.1, on the reverse strand, counting down.
TCACAGAGCTACTGCCATTTGGAACTGCGATGAAACTGGCTTCACGACGGGGAAGGTCGTATGCGAAACTGGAAGAAGGCAGGTGCGAAAGGTTTCGAGCGGTGAGAGTGGAAAGAACATTACCGCGCTGTGCTGTATAAGCGCTGCCGGTTCTTACATTCCTCCGCTGTTTGTGTTCCCTCGCAAGAGAATGGTGGAGGCCCTCATGAACGGTGCCCCTACTGATTCGATTGGTGCAGTGAATGATCGCGGTTCAGGCTATATCGACTCAGCTCTGTTCAAAGCAACCACGCTCCAGATGTCGCCACTGGTGTATCTGCACCGGCAGTTTCTGCCGAACATCCTGCAAGTCCTGCAGGATCTGAAGGTGACATTCGCGCTATTATGAGCTGCTCGCCACCGCCGCCGAACAAGAAGCGTTAACATGTAGCGAGAAGAACCACCAGTGTCGTGCTGATTTCTTCGCCTTACAAGTTAATTGCTGAGAAAAAACGCGACATGAAGAAACCAAAATTTTCGCTGGTGGTAAAGAAAATCAGCGAGATCAAGCTGCCCAAGTCAGCACAAGAGCCTATTGCTGGTCCGTCTGGGGTGTCAAACCAAGAAAGGAACACTGACGAAGACACATAATGCGTCGTTTGCTGCGATCCTTACACCAACAGCAAGTCCAGAGAGGTGTGGCTTCAGTGTCTGAGCTGCAAGAAATGGGCACACGCCGCGTGCACTGCAGGCGACCCATACTACATTTGCCACATCTGTGAATCAAACTCAGACTAATTTGGATGAACAAATTCAACAGCACGTCGTCATAGCACATGCCGCTACACTGAAGCCACAAGCGAACTGCATTCAGTTTCCTTGGTGCGATATCGTTCTTTGTTCGTGTTTCATTTGGTTTGTAGGCTGCATATGTATGTGCATTAAATAAAGTTCTGTGTTCTTGTTATTAGATAATCATGTTTTAGCCTACTGATAAAAAATACATGCAATTCCACATGGGGCATAGCGCCCATCCCATGTGCGCTTTGCCCCACCTACGGGGCAAAGCGCCCAAATCGGGTGCATGCACATAATTAATCACACTACAAAAACATATTATTCGAATCATGTCAGATTTGCACGACATATACTCAATATAGTTACCGACATATTGTAGATAGTTGTAGGTTTATTGCATTAAATAGGGCCAACCGTTATGACGATATTTGTTATCCTGGGCGCTATGCCCCATCCTACTCTAAGTATATTTATTGTAACCAATTACTGTAATGAGAGTCCGCCAGGGCTAGCTATATGTTGTATATTTTTCTTATGGGATTTATTCTTAGATAACACTTGCGCCTAGTGTTTGGTCGTGTAGTGGAACAATCCACCTTAGCAGGAAGAGGAATTGGATAACTGAAAGATTAATTGTAACTTTACTTTCTTAGTTAGATAGATTCAAAGATTCAGTGTTATTGTTTATTATGTTCTGTTACGATTTGGGTTACGGGATTTCTTTATTCTTTTCAGTTTTGTTAATCGATATACTTACCAAAAGGAAGATATCTTGTAATAAAGTTTATTAAATTTTCCTCGTTCTTTGTTGCTTGTTCACGATAACCGTTCTTTCTCATATACGTTGACCTTGACATATAAGAACCCTACTAGACCTGACCCATCTAGTGTACGGAGACCTCGCTAATCCGTGACAGATGGTAATTCTTTTTAAGGGTATGATTGGTGGTTTGAGCACTTCAGTTCACACTCGAGCATGGCAAGTTGAGATTTTACCAAAACCAAAGCGTTCCTAATGGCAGGAATGGCGGTATTTTCGTCGAAAAAAGCACATTCGAAATCAGCAGCATCCATTTTAAAAGCAGCGGACGTAGCGTTAAACAAAATTTTATCGTTCACCTTGCGTCGGCGAACCGCGGCGGATCGCGACGTCGCGGCCCGAACTCTGAATAGTAGCGCCATCTCGTTGAGGCTGGTTACTCGCAGCTAACTCCGTGGTCTGCAAGAGATTGGAACTTGAAATTTGTATTCTACACATTGCGCGCGCACGGCATATGAATACTGGTAACTTTCTTCCGGTTCACTAACTTCCTTCCGGATTCCCATTTCCTGTCAGCTGGTAGTCTCGCTTAATCGACTCTCGCCTGGCTGCGTGACTTCGCCAGAAAGATAGTCTGGCTCAGAATCGCGTTTTGACTGTCAACTTGTTGACAGCAATGAGAGCTGCCACCTAGTGAATATTCATATGATTAATGGGTACTAATCTACGAAAAAAATTAGTGTCGTTTATTTTGTGTGTGACATGTTTCAATATACCCGGTAAGTTTAATGTTGAATAGTTGTTATAGTATGGTATTATCTGATACAATTGTATCCTTATTTAATGTGTTATTTCATCGCTGGCCTGAAAGCCAATCATCGTCTGTACTCGAATCTGGGGTAAAGCCTCCTACCGGTAACATTGACAGGGCTTTAATATTCCAGACCGTAGTGAGGGACCAGTGCTGCCACCTCACGGCGCCTAGGTAATCGAGGCTAGTGGGCTGGTGATTTCCTTCATATTGGCGGCTGCATTCGTTTTGTGCGCATTTTTTATGTAGTATTTTGGTTCAGCCAAATCAAAATTTAAGGGAAACATGGATGTCATAAATGAACCTGATCAATGACGGATTAAATGAAATGCGGAAACAGTGGAACCTCTCTATTAAGGTCACCCTCGGGACTTGGCATTGTGGAACCTCTCTATTAAAGTCACGCTCGTAACTAGGTTTACAGTGGAACCTCTCTATTAAAGTCACCCTCGGAACTAGGCTTACAGTGGAACCTCTCTATTAAAGTCACCCTCGGAACTAGGCTAACAGAGGAACCTCTCTATTAAAGTCACCCTCGGAACTAGGCTTACAGTGGAACCTCTCTATTAAAGTCACCCTCGGAACTAGGCTTACAGTGGAACCTCTCTATTAAAGTCACCCTCGGAACTAGGCTTACAGTGGAACCTCTCTGTTAAAGTCATCCTCGGAACTAGGCTTACATTGGAACCTCTCTATTAAAGTCACCCTCTGAACTAGGCTTACATTGGAACCTCTCTATTAAAGTCACCCTCGGAACTAGGCTAACAGTGGAACCTCTCTATTAAAGTCACCCTCGAAACTAGGCTTACAGTGGAACCTCTCTATTAAAGTCACCCTCGGAACTAGGCTTACAGTGGAACCTCTCTATTAAAGTCACCCTCAGAACTAGGCTTAGAGTGGACCTCTCTATTAAAGTCACCCTCGGAACTAGGCTTACAGTGGAACCTCTCTATTAAAGTCACCCTCGGAACTAGGCTTACAGTGGAACCTCACTGATAAGGTCATTCTCGGGACTGGGTTTACAGTGGAACCTCTTTATTAAAGTCGCCCTCGGAACTAGTCTTATGGTGGTACCTCTCTGATAAGGTCATTCTCGGGACTGGGTTTACAATGGAACCTCTTTATTAAAGTCGCCCTCGGAACTAGGCTTATGGTGGAACCTCTCTGATAAGGTCATTCTCGGGACTGGGTTTACAGTGGAACCTCTTTATTAAAGTCGCCCTCGGAACTAGGCTTATGGTGGAACCTCTCTGATAAGGTCATTCTCGGGACTGCGTTTACAGTGGAACCTCTTGATTAAAGTCGCCCTCGGAACTAGGCTTATGGTGGAACCTCTCTGATAAGGTCATTCTCGGGACTGGGCTTAAAGTGGTACCTCTTTATTAAAGTCACCCTTGGAACTAAGCTTATGGTGGAACCTCTCTGATAAGGTCATTCTCGGGACTGGGTTTACAGTGGAACCTCTTTATTAAAGTCGCCCTCGAAACTAGGCTTATGGTGGAACCTCTCTGATAAGGTCATTCTCGGGACTGGGTTTACAGTGGAACCTCTTTATTAAAGTCGCCCTCGGAACTAGGCTTATTGTGGAACCTCTCTGATAAGGTCACTCTCGGGACAAGGCAAAAGTTACCTGAATATTGAGGGGACCTTATTAGTGGGACTAATGTCCTATCCTTTGCTATTATGGAAATAGTTATGGACTGTCTTAGGGTGACCTTAATTATGATGTGGCTGTATTACCGAGGTGACCGTAAAGCGAAGTTCTACTGTAGATGTCAAAATTATAATAACAAGACAAGTTAAAGTTATGATAACATGGGTGTCAACAAAGTTTTACTGCTCATTCATAGGAACATCAAATCAAAACGGCAATCCATAAAACCAAATCATGGGAGGCTCTATGAACACTGCTATGAAATCTCAATCCAGTGACACAAGACAGGTCATTTTGCCATCAGCTGGACCAGCACATTTATTCATAAATTTACAACTATTTCCCTTCACGTTACATTGCAGTCAATACTCAAAAGTTTATTATAATATGCAATTTTTATGGTCCAAATATGACTGTTAAATGTTAATTAACACCAAAAAAGTTAAGTCCCGAGTTATTACAGATGCAAATACATATCAACTCTTATATACTAGCCACAAAAAGAAACTGTGCATGATACAAATGTCATTATATATAAAAAAAAAGTTGTTTAACCGTCCACATAAAAGTGTGATCTAAGTGTAACACGTATGCCATTATTTTCACGTGACAATAACACGATGGCTTTAACGTTTATGCCTAGTGTTTAGCGTCAAAGTTTCAGCGGCAAACTTGAAAGTGACAACATAACGGGTGTGTCCTCCATCTGCGTTGATCACTGCAGTGCATCGGCACCTCGTTAATAAAATGTGAATATGGAACCTTTGTGCAATCTCAGGCTTGTGCTTCATGTGTTTTTCCAGTTGGGTGTACCAGCAGCTCTCCAAACGTCTGCCTTATGTAACCATGCCTGTTACGAAAGACCCTACAGGGGCATTTTCTTTGTTTTTAAACAATGGCGTTGCCTGACCTTGCATTATGTAACTTTCCAATGAAAGTCTACATGTCCCTGTTTCATGTTAATCGACATTGAGCAAAATCAATCCATTGCATTACATTTCGGTGCCTTTCTTCCTAAGCTAAGTTTCTTTTTGTGGCTAGTATATGAATTGGCATTAAAATCTAATTATTACTTTTTGATTTTGGTGATTCTATGATTAATAATTTAATAAACCTATCAATTATATGTCTATTACTGCACCATGGATGCCTATTTTATTGAGTTTAATAATCATAACGAATACAATCTGCAAAGTTAATATAAAAATAAAACATTTGAAATTAATTCAAATGAATTTGCAAATAACATTAAACAGTTTTTGCCATTTTATAACTGCAACTATTAAATGTTCATTTTTTAAAACAGTATACAAATACAATACAGTGCTTCTAATTGACACTTTACTTCAGGGACATGCATCCTTACCCACAAATACCTGTGAAGTTGACAGATTTCCACACACCAAATGACAAGTTGAACTAAGTACAACTAATTTAGTTAATTTTTGCTAATAACTACCTGAATAGACAACCTTTTGACTGAAATGCTCTCAGGTGCTTTATACATTTTTAACATCTTAAACGAAATTAATAAATATATATTAAATAAAAAATACGTAGTATTAGAGTTGATTAAACACCCAATAAATCATTTGCAAAATATCACTACTGTAATATTCGTAGCAGTAGGGCGCGTCCCCTGGGTGGCGGATGGGGGAGCCCTCCCCTGGGGGGGTTGCACGTGAATAATACAGAATAGCGGCCTGTGGGCCAACGTACCATAGGAGAATGGAAAACTGTAACTTCAAACCCGGGTAGATGTGGCTCGTCAGTCCGGGAGGACAATTCATCTAGGAGATGGAAAAATCTATTTTAAAACCTGGGCAGTTAAGGCTCATCAGCCTTGGAAGGCAGCTCAACAAGGAAAAGGAAAACTGCGATTTTAAACCTCAGCTGCCTTGTGGCTATACCCATCTATAGGAAATGCTTCGGGAGTAAACCCTGAGGAATAATCTGGATTCGGAGTCCCAGTTCGACGTTGACTTTAACGTTCTCCTGGCAAATCCTGCAACGCCGCTGGTACCAAACTGTATCGGCTCTTGTCGTTCCTTTGGATCCATCAGCTGCGTGGAGAGGGGGAACCGGCTGCTTGGGCAACAGCTCGTTCTTCATAGTATCTTGCCCAGGTTTGCGTCCTGGAGAGGACACTCCAGCTTCGCCTCACAGCGTTGACGTAACACGGAAAGCAGCAGTCACCGGTTAAAAGTCACTCTGTTTGATTGGCGTAAAGCATGGCACCAGGAGTTGCTTCGGACTTCACAGGACAGCGACCACCTGCCTTAAGCTGGGCAGCCCCCAGTCAATAAGGTGTTGTCCCACCACATTGGGTGCATGGGATCAGGGAAAACACGAAAAGCTGACTGAAAACACCGTACCAGGCAACAACAAAAAACAAACAGCGCAAAGAGACCACTCTAAAGCTGGGATGTTGGAATGTTCGGACTATGCTGACCGGCCTATCAAAAAATTTCCAAAACATTGATGATGTCAGGAAGATAGCTGTGGTAAACGATGAACTAAGGAGACCTCATGTGGATATAGCCACTCTTATTGCCTTCATTGATCTCACCAAAGCATTCAATCTGGTCAGCAGAGATGGACTCTTCCAGATCCTCTCAAAAACAGGCTGTCCTCCAAAACTACAAAGCATGATCGAATCGTTTCATAAGAACATGCAAGGTACAGTTCAGTATGATGGCATCTCATCAGACTCCTTTCACATCTGCAGTGGCGTTAAGCAAGGCTTCGTCCTGGCCCCGACCCTCTTTGGTATTTTCTTTACCTTGCTCCTGAGACATGCATTCGGGTCGTCCACTGAAGGCATATACCTTCGCACCAGATCAGATGGTCGGCTATTCAACCTAGCATGCCTCAGAGCCAAAACTAAAGTACGAGAAGTACTCATTAGAGAGATGCTGTTTGCGGATGATGCTGCATTTGTTGCACACATTCAGCAGCAGCTCCAGAACCCAATGAATCGCTTCTCTCTTGCTTGCAAAGACTTCGGGCTTACCATAAGTCTAAAACGACAAACGTGTTGGGTCAGGATGTGGAGTCACCTGTTCATTTACCTGGGATCTACTATCAGCGATAACCTCTCCCAAAATCAACAGACGCATAGTGAAAACTGCATATATACTCTTGATTGTCTTATCACACGTGTCTGGGAGAACTAAAAAGGTGTTCTACGAAACCAGCTCAGAGCAGACGAAGAACAGCTGCGGAACCTGGCTGAAGACAGGAGAGCTCGTCGAAGGGAACGCCAACCCTCTTGCCACCCAGAAACGACATAACATAACTCAAACTCGTTTAAATAAATTTTCGTTTTTCCTTGGTCTCGGCTATCTTTATATCTACTGTAGTATGAGATAATCCACTTAAGTTCTCTTAAGTCGAAGTTTCGGTTAAGTCACTCATATTTCTTTCATCTGGTTAACTAAAATTTTGAAATGTCTACCACAAAACGGTGAAATTCCCTGTGCTGGCACGGATATAAAATGCTATTAATTACCACTTTGGTGCAGTGATTTTAAGGTATTAGTTATTGTTACAAATCAACGTTTCCTGCAGTGCGTTTGTTTGTGCGCATACTAGTGTGTTGATCAAGAAAATGCAGACTTCGCCCAAAGTTAACCCAACAAAAACATATATCCAAAAAAGTGGTACTTCTGATTACTAGAAGTATTTCCATTGGTCCCCGCAGGTTTGATTTATCCAGAGTGCACTATAACAATATATACATTATATTTTGCACATTACGTATTTTTAACATCTTAAATTAACCTAATAAAATAAATAGCAGCTGATTAAAACGCTTAATAAATCATTATCAAAATATTACAATTGTCATATATCAGTACTATATACATATTATAATTTGCATTTGTTAATTAATTTGTGTAGATTAGGATGGAATAAGTCTAAATGCTGGGTTCCACACAACTAATACTGATAAAAACGAGCTGACCATGCCAAACAGTGCCTGCAGACCGACCGACAAGTGACCGATGTGTAGCGCAGACAGGGCCATTGGGACATCCAGTAGGTTCTTGGTGACATCCACAAACACCTGACTCCTCCGTAGCAGAACACAGTTGAGAAGTCCGTGCTGTACACACCCACTCGACGTTGCCACCTCCCGTCGAGAGTTGACCAACGCGACGCCATTGTCACATGACTTCTCCCTTGCCAGTGCCTGTCTGCTGCACGCCTTCATTATGTGAACGAGGTCAAACACATTCCGGGTCAGACGCAGCAACAGGGTCAGTACCCAGAAGTGGGTTGCTGCCTTCACCAGAGACCTTGTGTCCACACTGACCAGTCCGATAGAGTTCAGCCAGACGTAGTTGTCCAAGAGGATTTGACAAGCATGAGTGACTTTGCCGGCGATGAGGATTGTCCGTAGGAAGATGTCATCTACTTCCAGGCTGTCCACAGCGGATGAGAGCACACTTAGACTCTTGCTCAGGCTGAGAACTGGAAAAGGTAAAGTTCTTATCTACCGTGGTACCCAGACTTTAGGACCAGACAAAGCGCTTTAGAACATTTAACAGGTTTCACATCCTGGCAATGCTGTTCACTTGAACACCGTCTAAACCTTTCAGCCCACAGTTTCTGCGCAAAAAAACATTCCACTGGCAGTCACAAAGCTCTTTCACTGAGTAACTGCAATCTGCAGGTACTCAGTGATAGAGCTGAGTGAACTGAAGCAGTGAAGAATGAACTAAATTGTCTTATCTTCGAAACGGCAGCAAGAGCTAGATTCAAAACGGAATTTGCTTGATAGCATCTGATCTGCTAACCGCATAACATGCCCCATATAACAAAGTATTATAGAATTTGTGGTTGCACATTAAAAGTGCTCGTTATTGTTAGGACATGTCTACGTGCTTGTAGTACTGCAGTGATAAATATATATCTACAGAAGCACAAAATAAGGTGTATAGCATAAGAAACCTGTCTTGGGGTCACTGACGCAGCAACTGTACCCACTCCTCCACACTTCCTCTCCCACCCCCGTCATCTCTCTTCTACTCTTGCTCCCCATCTCTCTCTCTATTCCTATCTGAACACCGTCTAAATCAGCCCCTCTCTCCCTTCCAGCTCTTTCCTGCAATCTGCATACTCCCCCTCTTATCTCTCCCATAGCTCTCTCTCTAACATGCCCCATATCTGTATCCAACGTGCCTGCTCTCTATCTCTCTCTACTCTCTCTCTATATCTCTCTTCCCTACCCCCTTTCTCTCTCTCTCTATTTCTCTATACATCTCCTCCCCCTCTCTTTCCATCTCCGCATCTCTCTCCCCATCTCTCTCCCCATCTCTCTCTCTATATATCTGTATCCCTTGCCCTCTCCATCTTCATATATATATATCCCCTTTCTATCTCTCTCTCTCTCTCTCTACATCCCCATCCCACTATTTCAACTTCTCTCTCTCTCTCTCTCTCTCTCTCTCTCTCTCTCTCTCTCTCTCTCTCTCTCTCTCTCTCTCTCTCTCTCGCTATCTCTCTCTCTTCTCTATCTATCGCTCTCTCTTTCTCTCTCTCATTCTCTCTCACTTCTCTCTCTGTCTCTCTGTCTCTCTGTCTCTCTCTCTCTCTCTCTCTCTCTCTCTCTCTCTCTCTCTCTCTCTCTCTCTCTCTCTCTCTCTCTCTCTCTCTCTTTCTTCTCTGTTTCCTGATGCCAAAGTATACTCCCCCAAATGACAAAATCTTCAACCTAATAAAGGTGATCATAACATACAAGAAGAAGAAAATCCCCACCTTTGCGAGTATTGTTCAGAGATGCTTCCAGTGTGTGTAACGTCTCACAAAGTGCACGGTTCTTCCTCCTCATCTGCAGACTCCAGCAGCCAAACTGACTGCTGTACTGCAGCAATCTGAAACAACCAGCACGGGGCCAATCTAAGAGACGTTTTATACATCACTTTTTCACGCAAAACATCATTACTGTAACTAGGGTACAACGATTATGCCTTCTAGTAGCATCTATAACAGTCTAGATCTTGATGACTTATTGCACTGTAAAATTTGGCTATTTACCTGAACAAACAAACCCTACTCCAGTATTACTAATACACAAAGGTCTACTACATGGCGACATAAATTTGATCAATCTTATCTGATTAGGTAATCATACTTATTGTACGATCTCTCAAAAGGACATATCTTGACCTCCCTTCATTCGTACTCGTGGTACTCTTCGTACGTAACAGGGTAATGTTGTTACACCATCAGAATGATCTTATCAAAAATACCTTACATTTGCATCCTGTAAGCGCAGACAACCACATATCCTGTATTTCACAATTTATGTTTATAATCAGTGCTGTATTTAAGAACATGGAAAAGGACGCCATGATTGTGTTGATATTTATCTGAAGCCTATGATATAATATCTACAATATGATTAAGCGCCACCATAATAATATATTTTTATTCTAAAACTCCCTGTCAAAAGGCTTATCAGACCAAGATCCAGACTCATTGGTCGTCATATTTGTATTATGTGATTGCGAATATTTAGTGATCTTAGGCAAAATGAATTTGGTTTCTCATAAGAACTTGGTGAAAAAGTAAGTAAAGGGTACATATTTTGTAAGGCTGATGAACAAATGAATGACTGCCTTCATGGCTGCCTTCATGACTACCTTCATGGCTACCTTCATGGCTACCTTCATGACTACCTTCATGACTACCTTCATGGCTGTGCTCAACCATCAACAACTTCACTAGAGTATCATGTGTATTTCTGGCAAGCAGTCCTTTAGACAAATCTATTTATGATATGGATGACCGGGGCACAGTGGATCGGAAATCTTCTTTTGCAGCATTTCTCCCTTAGTGACAGCACAATTCATTTATACGGTGGAAGTGATAGATAAACTTTTTCTCTGGAAAAATAGGTTTCTTCCTTTCCTGCCAAAGAGCCTCCATTTTTTTTTAAAGGAAGTTTGAAAATAAAAAAAACAATTCTGATATACCGGGCACAGTGGATCAAACATTACTCTAATAGATTATTCACAAATCTTGTATTTATTTGACTGAAATAAGCCAATTCACTAACTGGTACACTAAATATGCTTAAACAAAATGCTCTGGGTTATACCTATTATAATATTTTACATTACAATAACCTGAGCCTAATGACTGTAGGCAAACATCAAAAAACAAATAATTTAATTCAAAAACTATAGGCAGACGTATGCAAATTACATATAAATATAATGGATAATATTCAAGATTATAAAGATTGAAAAAATTACAAAGATAACATAATTATCATGCCTCGCATATTGTGTCACGGTACCTGAATCACTGCACCCCTGAATAGCACTCAATAAATGCACGTGCCATTTTTTTACAGATGGCTCTCTGCAGCAGAGAAAGAGCACATGTTCGTTAACTTTATGATACACCCCTCTAATTACTAGCATGTACTTGGTTTCTTATTCCTAAATGATCCACACTAAGTCACGAAAACAAACAAAGTCATGAAATTTTACTTTTGATTGTGAAAAACATGCTTTGTCTCATTATTCACCACCAGCGAGATGTCTCGAATAGAAGCATTAATTTATATGTAGATTACCTTGAAGCGTAAACTGATGACAGCATCTTTAAATTCCAATTTGTTAGTTTCTATAAATAGCCACCGATTCACTGTTTCCATTGAGGCACTATGCCCCGCTCTCCCCTACATTATTTCCATAACTACAATAACAATTATAGTTTTGTGACATCTGTGTATAAATGCGCTTGAATTGATGAGAAAATGAAATACTTTTTGTATGGCTTTATGCATATTATTATTATCGGTTCAATGAGAATGTATATTGTAACAATTATGTAATATGTTATTATTTAGATATTTTAAAAGTAAAATCATCAAAACGTTATTCCTCAGGTAACTTAAATGTAACTATTTAACATGGGTAGAATCAGTGGCGTGCGCCATCATGCCACCACGCCCGCCCACTCTTTTAATTGGCCTCAAGCGGATGGCTGCATGAACGTTTCTGGTGAGTCTCATAGGGTGCAGTTTGAGGTTTCTGGTGAGCCTTACAGGGTGCAACTGGAGGTTTCTGGTGAGCGCCAGAGGGCATAGTGGAAGGTTTCTGGTGAGCCTCACATGGTGTAGTGGGAGGTCTCTGCTGAGCCTCACATGGTGTAGTGGGAGGTCTCTGGTGAGCCTCATGGGTGCAGTTGGAGGTCTCTGGTGAGCATCATGGGGTGCAGTTGGAGGTCTCTGGTGAGCCTCATATGGGTGCAGTTGGAGGTCTCTGGTGAGCCTCATGGGTGCAGTTGGAGATCTCTGGTGAGCCTCATGGGGTGCAGTTGGAGGTCTCTGGTGAGCCTCATGGGTGCAGTTGGAGGTCTCTGGTGAGCCTCATGAGGTGCAGTTGGAGGTCTCTGGTGAGCTTCATGGGGTGCAGTTGGAGGTCTCTGGTGAGCCTCATGGGTGCAGTTGGAGGTCTCTGGTGAGCCTCATGGGTGTAGTTGGAGGTTTCTAGTGATCCTTAATTTTTGGTGAATCACCAGGGGGGTTGGTGTCTGCATCATTCCAATCCATTGGTAAAATCTTTATCTGCTTTGGCTGTATTAGATAATCATGTCAATGTGAATATGTTAACCATTTCCATCTTATAAAAATGTGTTTGCTTCTAATTTATGACGATGGGTGCACGTTTCCCCGCACTGCTCTATGATAGTTCAGGGTTGGTTTTTTTAATTGACAGTTTGTCCACCGGCTACTCGACAACGGTGTTGTGCCAAATCCCTCGCATTGCCATATTACATGCATCTACCACACTGCGAATGCACCACGTTAGCTGCGCGTGCGTGGTCTCGCAATTTCTCGCGATACAGACTACATTGACTAGAATGGTAAAACACTCGTTTATTTATTGTGAACGACTGAAACGAAGTACATGGTTTCAAACTCAGCAGCACCCTGGTGCACGCACTTGATTATAGTTAGATAATATACATGTATTACATGTTATAACTAGACATACCATCAAAACACTACTGTTAAGTTCAAAACGCTACCCCTATTTGTTCTAAATTTTTCAATTTCTATGGGCCATTCATTAATTACGTCTTGCTTGGTGGAAGGTCGGGAGTCTCCGGGCAAGCGATACAAATCTTTACATGGGGCAGGATATCTTGGTAATAAGGGTTACGTAAAGATTAAAAACAAAGCTATTGACACAAAGACTGATGTTATTAATTAACTTTGTCGTGTCAGTGATAAGTTCATGGAGTGCAGGAATTCGTATAGCGTCATTTTATTATTTTAAATTGCTTATCGTCGGCGGCGGACGTCTGGGGAAAACTTCTGGTGGATGTTCGTATTCAAAATACGTGTGAGTGAGCGAAGTTAATAGCTGTGGAGATGGAATTGAGGCTCATGTACAGCTTTGTTCCCCAGAGATCCTAAATACACTGCTGTAGGCTTAATCATATAATTATGTTAGTGTAATTACTGGCTGGATAGATCTAGGTTAGTAAAATGAAACATATATTTTGATGTATTAGTTCATAAGTACTGGCATACAGTGAGGTCGTCGGTGTAATTGTTGGGAGCTTAACCCTAACCATAAACAAACCCACCTATTACCAGCCCCAAATATAGGTGACTCCAACCACAACTAATAATAATAATAATCTTAACACTAATTAATAATGAAATTTCACACTAACTATTTATTCCTGTCATCTGATTGGTTCCAGCTATTACCCTAGCCCCAATCATAACCGATTCCAATCATAACTAATAATAATAATCTTAATGAATAATGGCATTTCACATTAACTATTTATTCTCATTGTCTGATTGGTTCCAACAATCTCCCTAACTCCAACTACTGGTAACGGTAATAACGTTAACCTAATTAATAAGGCCATTTCACACTAACTATTTATTCCCATCGTCTGACTGATTATAACGATTATTCGATATATATAATTCTAACCCACCATAGCTTATTCTAGCCATAACTAATTTAATTGCAACAATAGTCTTAACCCATATGAATAATGACATTTCACATTACCTATTTATTCCCATCATATGATTGGTTCCAACAATTACCCTAACCCCAATCATAACTGGCTCCAACTAATAATCTTAACCCTAATGAATAATGACATTTCACATAAAATATTTTCTCCCATCGTCTGATTGGTTATAATAACTATACAATATACAACCCACCACAATTGACACCAACCATAACTAATAATCATCTTAACAATAATGAATAATTATTTATTCCAGTCGTCTGATTATCATACTAACTATTTATTTCCGTCATCTGACTAGTTCCAATGATTAAGCTATAATTAACCTGAACCTCAACGATAATTAATTCAAACCGTAAGTCATTATAATAATGGCATTAAACATAATTAATATTTACGTCATTCACACTAACTATTTATTTCAATTGTGTAATTGGCTCCAACGATTACGAACTCGACGCTAAGGCTTAAGCTATCGTATAGGATGATTCTCAAAAAGGTGTCTAATATAATTGGCTTGTAAAATATACTGACGGTAGTGTTTTGAACTTGACAGTAGTGTTTTGAGGGTACGCTCAAAACACTACAGTAGTGTTTTGAAAGTACGCTCAAAACACTACCGTAGTGTTTTCAGCAGGGTAGTGTTTTAAGCGTCCTACACCGGCGCTGCTCCATTCAAAATGCCAGCCGCAGACTGTTAAGGAGTCTCCGACTGTCAACGCCAACACCGCCTGTCAACGCCAACGGCGACGTGAGGGACCCGCGCTGTCACACGACCTTAGGAGCCTACCTGCAGAGATTGTCCGTTCCTGACGTTTGCGAATTGTACCTCACGATATGTCTGACAACGTCCATCCTGTTCACTCTCAGTTTTGACACTACATTGACAGAAAACGTTGTAAAAGCACGTCACAGTGACCTAACCAGCAATGTTATCGGGACAGCGCGCATGCGCTCTCGATAAATGGGGGCGGGGTAAAATGAGCATCGTGTGCATAGACCATAGATAGGAGCGGATGTCTGCATGGTATTTATCTAGTGATCAGTCGCAAGTGACTTGAGCAACCAACCGTGAAAGGAATGTAATTCATGAGATCACAGCAACCTCACTGGAGCGAGGCCATGTCCGCGATGTACCATAATTGGCTGGCACTAACATGTCTTGCATAACTTGTTGCCTATTACTGGGCGTGGGGAGGGGGCAGAAACCACATGTCTGCACACACTTTTCACATTCGACAAAAATACACGTTAATCGTCTCATAAACATTTAGATTTTCACCCGCCCTTGACGCGCGTCACAAAAACAAACATTCACGCTCACATTTAATGGGGGGACAGAACCATATGTCTGCCCCACGGACAAATTCCAGGGGGGCAGCTGCCCCCTTCCTCCTGTTCGCGCGCCTATATAGGGCCGTTTTACCTCACGCATAGCTAACCATGCAATTGATATTGTTAAATATATATATATATGTATATATATATGTACAAGTATATATATAATATATATATTACATATATATATATAATATATATATATATATATATATATAAATTATATATATATATATAATATAGGAAGTATTTTTGTACTATACAATATTTTATTTTCTTGAAACAAAGTGGATTTCTATTTAGTATTGCTGAATGGCGTTTTTCATCACACAACAGAGGACCGGTTTAGCCTTAGTGCTGGGTAAAACGTCCCCCGGTGACGACAATATTGTTTTTGTAACAACTGAACAATGAGTTCCTCAAGAAAGTTCTTATCGCATATGTTGTTCAAACTTTAATGTGGTTCATTATTTAGTTCCCTGTAAATCCATAGAAAACTGTTATATCCTATAACCCCTTCTATTTATTAGGTAAGTTAAAAGTAAATGTAAATTCTTATACAGCGCAGTATCCAGTCCTCCCGATTGCTAAAAGCACTTTACATTTTATTCCCTGGCAGACCTGTTCAATCAAACACCATCTCGACTTCTAAGGGAAGCATTCAGCCATGCTGCAATTAATGCGCAAAGACTCCATACACAAATGTTCACCCCTGTTTATAACCAAGTATTCATTCATGCAGCTAAGTGAACTGAAGCAATGTAGAGTAAACGAACTTGCCCAAGGTTCGACAGTTATCCGGGAGTAAAATGAAAAGCGCTTTGAGCAGTCCTGAGGACAGGATATTGCGCTATATAAGACCTTACATTTACATTGATTGCTCTCAATCGAGGGTTCGTAGCTCTTACACTGCGCTACTTTACTCCATACGGCCATCTTATCCCATGTTTCCTTTTACATTTAGACTACTGTTAGGGGTCTACGAAGAATTAACCCTTTTATATTTAGACTACCATTAGGGGTCTACGAAGAATTAACCATTTTACATTTAGACTACTATCAGGGGTCTACGAACAATTAACCATTTTATATTTATACTACTATTAGGGGTTTAAGAACAATTAACCCTTTTACGTTTATACTATTATTAGGGGTTTACGAACAATTAACCCTTTTACATTTATACTACTATTAGGGGTCAACGAGCAATTAACCCTTTTACATTTAGACTACTATTAGGGGTCTACGAACAATTAACTCTTTTACATTTATACTACTATTGGGGGTCTACGAACAATTAACTCTTTTATATTTAGACTACTATTGGGGGTCTACGAACAATTAACTCTTTTACATTTAGACTATTATTAGGGGTCTACGAATAATTAACCATTTTATATTTAGACTACCATTAGGGGTCTACGAAGAATTAACCATTTTACATTTAGACTACTATCAGAGGTCTACGGACAATTAACCATTTTATATTTAGACTACTATTAGGGGTCTACAAACAATTAACTCTTTTACATTTAGACTACTATTAGGGGTCTACGAACAATTAACCATTTTATATTTAGACTACCATTAGGGGTCTACGAAGAATTAACCACTTTACATTTAGACTACTATCAGGGGTCTACAAACAATTAACCATTTTATATTTATACTATTATTAGGGGTTTACGAACAATTATCCCTTTTACATTTAGACTACTATTAGGGGTCTACGAACAATTAACCCTTTTAAATTTAGACTACTATTAGGGGTCTACGAACAATTAACTTTTTTACATTTAGACTACTATTGGGGGTCTACGAACAATTAACCCTACTTAGACAATACTTAGACATGCTAAATATGTCCTATTAAATTAGACCCCGTATGCAATTCTGATTCCATAATCACAGTTCTAAGTTGGATTGACATATATCCATTACTTAACCTATTGCCTAGCAACAGGTCCGTCAAGCCATTAAAAATGGATGCCGAACACATGGAGCGTTCGTACGTTATGTCGTATATTTTTTTATTCTGGCCCCAAAATTATGTTTTCATGATAAAACAAAAGGCAACGTTTGTGAAGTTAACTCTATATGCGGGAATGTTTAATTCATTAAATGCTGTGCAATAATAGTAACGTAATTCGCATGTAATCATTATACAACATTATTGCCAAAGTCAAAATTTGACGGAGGTCATGTGTGTAATGTTTGTTGTGATGTGTGCAAACCGCGACGTAAGGCACCTAATGTTTTGATTTTTGCTCCATGCTGCAGTCGTTGCGTTCAAAATGTTCTGTTCAAAATGTACCCAATTGACGGATCCAGTAGACAGCAGTTTTTCTATGTGTAGCGGGGGATTTACCATGAAGACAGACAACACGGTTAAACGATAGACAACACGGTTAAATGATGACTATCATTTATTGTGTTATAAATCTAAAATTCAAAATAAAAACCTGCAACATAATAACATATGATTACTACAAGTGCTGCAATGGATACAAAGGATCATTCAACAACAGCATTAAACATAATATTCTTTGCATAACATTGATACAGTTAAATTGCAAATAGTTAATCTCAGATACCAAATAGCAGGCTAGCACCTGTTTCCAACCAATTAGTAATACACCATGACATTGAAGGTAACAAT
Source organism: Paraescarpia echinospica (assembly GCA_020002185.1). Classification (NCBI taxonomy): domain Eukaryota; kingdom Metazoa; phylum Annelida; class Polychaeta; order Sabellida; family Siboglinidae; genus Paraescarpia; species Paraescarpia echinospica. The sequence continues at coordinate 58,099,437 of CM034541.1, read as the reverse complement.
GCTTACTCCAACTGGGAACTGCAGTATAACACAGCGCCTGAGCACTGCTCAGTGCAATCATACCATGCACTGTCTGTAAATAAACAAGCAAGTGAAATATACTACTGCACAGCATTGCACTAACTAACAAGACTTATTGACTGATATACAACCAATTATCAGTTATAAATGAATAAACCAAATAATGAATAACACTATATCATTATATGTATGCTGACACAATGATTCCCTTAAAATGCACTAAAATAGCATAATTCTGCTGTGAGAACACCTGCTAAGTGTCACATATATAAGCTGGACTTGTCTAGATTTGTAAGTCAGTGTAATTGCTAACAACAATTACAAATCAACTTATTGCTTAAACCACTGATTAAACACTCGTCTGCTAACCTATCTTATCAATATATAAGTTACCCACTACACTGGCGTTAATAGCCCTTCAGTAGAAACTACCCTGCTAAACTCAATGGGCAGTCAGTCTATCCACTGACAGTCAACATGCTGTCTTGTACTCCCTGGGGAATAACGATACCTGACACCGCTGCAGACACATCACACAGCCTACTGGGCCAACATCTCAGCAGGGAACATATCAACACAATGATCTCCTATTGAGTATTAAAAACTCACGCTAATTACTAGATTAGGAACCATGCAATTGTGTAGATAGTGCTTCCCTATCCCAAACAGTGGAATTTAATATATATTATATATCATAATACAAACAGCTGTAAGTGCTGGGGGAATTCCGCCCACACTGTCAACACAGTCCAATTAACGGACCTTCCCACGGGAAACTCAAAAGTCACTTTAACAGCAAGTATTGGGAGATAATTACATACATCTGCTGTTAGTTAAATCCTGGTGCAATCCACCCACCTTTCATCTTCCTGTGTGTTTTTCTTTCTGTTAAAACACGAAACCTCCTGGGAAAACACTGGAGCGCTACGTCTGTCCAGTTTCTCTCTTAAATTCTGTGATGGTGTCTCTTACATAACCCTGGCTTAGTGACCAGCAGGGTATGACCCTCACTTGGTGACGGCTGGGGAAACTGACACCACTGGGGAAGCTGGCTTTTCCAGGCCATAGATGTTACACTGGTGAAATGGGGTCTACAGACTTAAAACATTAAAAGTAATGAGAACAGAAAGAGTACTTGGAGTTTTGGAATAATGGAAGTAAATAATTAACTAATTTGTCAGTAACCCTGCCGGTTACATATGAGACAATCAAAATATGCCCGTGACGTCCGTCAAACATTGCATTTGCCAACAATATTGACAACGGTTAATAATGTTAATGACATTACATTACTATAGCTGCATAGCATCTCATAAATAATGCATTCCCGCATACCGTTGTCACTTTAAAATGTTAGCGTCAGTTTTTGTTATAAATAAAACTGTTGAGGCCCGAATATATGATGGAAATTTAAGTTCGAACGCTCCACGTGTCCGGCTACATTTTGATGGCTTCATGAACACATTGCTAGGCAACAGATCATATGGTGGATAGCTTAGTTGATGTATACAATATATCGCGGTTTGTCTACGTAATAATCAAAATTCTGCGTGTGCCCTCTGTCAGGTTTTGTCACGCCGACCTATAGCTAATAATAGTAATGTGCATTAGTACATTACTAACCTTAGTGTGGCATATGACGTCTGCTAAACAAACCACTCGCTTGACCAAGTTACAACCTAAACCATTTTACAGTAATGTGTGTTTTTCAGCAGATAAGTTTTACAAAATTGTTTTTGCTTAATTTAACCAAAACATAGTTATTATTATGGACAAAGATATCAACCCCAATGGCAAACAGCCATCAGCGATCAACAGTGACAAACATAGCCGACACGTGTGTTTGAAAACACCTACCATCGCCGCATGTCTGAACCATAATGAGACTGGACATGTTGTTAATATGACACAAATGTCACATTTTAAAATGACATGGACAAACTAATGAAAATTTTCGATTACATAGATATCAGCCTGCGTAAATTAATGTACTAATGTGGTAGTATGTTATAATCATAATGATGCTGACACAATATATCATGATGTTATTTGTCCAATAATCTGCATACTAAGTTTGATATAGCTATGCACAGTATTTATTGTTACACAGTTTGGTTTTGTTGTTGTTCTGGCAAACACTTGCCTTATATTTTTTACTTTGGCGAATGGTATAGGCTGAGCCCAAGCTTATCTTGAACATATTTTGTAGATTTAAAGGTAATCACCTCTTGTGAGCCTTATACATTATCATAGCTGTTTTCAGTTCAATCAAATCAAATACTTTTAAAACACGCAGTTCCAGAAATAACACATTCGAATGATGTAGGTAATTCACATTGCACACAATTCTTATTGCCTTTTTGTAACATGTAGATATCATTTATATTAGTCATATATGTTATGTGTTACCCCACACTTCACAACAGTATGTCACATATATATATATATATATATATATATATATATATATATGTATATATATATATATATATATAAACTAACTATAAGACAGAAAGTCCGAACGTTCCACCAGCATGTAAAACAAACGTCAAATTGTACCTTTGGAACCTGTATTCTGCTGTAATCTTATTCGACGGTGGCGTAATAGCACAAGTAATTGGACACGGCCAGTACGTGCCTTGTCCAATTATTTGTCCACCTACGCTACCGCCTCGATTTGAAATGCATATCGATCAAACAATAATAATTATGTTTGTTTGACAAACACCAGACTACACGGTTCCCCAAAAAGTGTATGCGTGTGTGTGCGCCCGTTTACACCGATGCAAAACTACCTGAACTTGAATGGATGTTCCCATGTTTGGTTCTGGATACAACTTCTGCCGATCAGCCTCGTTTTCGGATTTGTTGACATCATGGCGGACATGGAAACGTAAAACTTGTAATTTTACCGACATAAATCAGAACAAACCCTTTATTCAACATATATTGAAATGCTGACTATGCAGACTGAAAAATAAGTGTGCCTCTCATTATCTCGTGAAAAAATTGGAACGATGCCTGTTTATGTAAGAAAGAGTAACCTCTTGACGGCGCCTTCGCTGAGCAGCGAGATTCCCGATCATGATGTGTGGGATTTTCTGCAAGACCCCACGTTGATGGTCGATCAGTTGCCACAGCCGTTTCGGTTGGTCAACAAACTAGTTGTGCAACTTGTTGACGACGCATGGTACGCTATTGCCGACCGGGAAAATGAAAGGATCGCCGACGCAGCTCGTTATAAACCGCCGCATTATAAATGTGGCTTGCAAACGCAAGTAAGTTTGAGAAGTAAGAACGCTACGCCAATTACTAGAAATTAGTGAATTACTGAATCAGCCAGCGACCAACGCCATGGTACTGACCACCGCATCTCAAATGCATAAGAATTATAAGATCAGATGTCACTGTCACGACTCAAGGTTGAATGTAGGGCACCTGAATGTCCTTCGTATGAGATTGATACTTCATGCGCATACTTCAGTATTGATGTAATACAACCTGTCCATCAATATTAAGGAATAATATCTAGAATAATTTAAGTTACAATTTTACGAGACAGAACATAAATGGAATGATTGACACATGTATACCAATAGACTAGTACGTACCATGGAATGGCAGTGTGGTAACTCTATACGTTTATTGACATTACATCTCCCTTTCTTTCAAAGACAGATTAACTGTACTAATTAAAACAAAATGTAGGGTCTTTCAATTCATAAATAGTTAATAAATGTGAATGTGTACTTATGCAACTGTGCAATTTACCAAGTAAATACGTATTTATAAAAGTCTACGTCTGCTTCCATATTCTCACTTCTAATTAAAGCTCAAATTACTGAAATTATTAAACAATCAGTGTCTTTGGCATTGTGTGCTTTCTCGAAACTAATTAAGATATAAAGTTCAGCTTCTTAGTGTGCGAACAACTCTTCGTGCGCGAACTACTACTGAAACACATCTAAAGTTAAATAGACTGTAGGGTAGACTATCTGCAGTCTTGAACTAAACAACTACGGGTCACACAGGAATTATTCTGCCCTGGTGGGACTGGAACATCTCATTCGCGATGTTTGCCCTTCGGTTAACCTGGCCATAGTTCACAAGTCCAGGCATCTTGATGGCATGCTCACACGACCACTACAGGTCACAGTTCCCGTGGGAGGCGATAGGCAATTAATGGGCGCACTGCGAATGCTAGACGCAGCTTGTGATTCTTCAGGGCTCGGACGCACGGTCACCCTCTCTGGTGTTTATTGACACACAGGGCTGTCCGGCTGGTCAGTCGGTGTGTTATGGGCTGTTCTCGCGTTCAGTAATGGGCGCTGTCCCGACGGGTGACTGCTGCTGCTTGAGTGACTCCCAGTTTAGCATTTGTTGATCGGACTCACTCACTGCTTATTTCTGGCCTGACTCTGGGGCAGGTGTTTTCTGTTGCGCCTGTACTGTTTTCCGTTCCATTCAATGACATACAATCGAGGCGCTTGATGTTGGCTTACAACTTTGGCGTATAGCCATTTCTTGGAGCCCGGAAATGGAGCCAACCTCACTGGATCTCCTGGCAGAAATACAGGGAGATCCCCTGCGACTTTCCGGTCATGATAGTAACGCTGGTTCTCTTTGTCCCGGTCCAGGCTGCGTCTTACTTTTGTCACGTCGTAGGCAGTTGGCTTTAGAAGCTCCCTGGCGATCAGCAATTTGTTTCTAGGCCTGCGACTCATGCATAGCTGGGCTGGTGACATATTACAGCTTTCCAGCGGCATAGTGCAGTAATTCTAGTCGCCCCGGTCATCCCCCAGTCAACTGCAGTCAAGGATGCTGGAGACCCGCGAGGTAGAATCGGGTGATCACCGAGCGATGCCTTGTTGCAAATTTCCAAAGTCATCTTTCGGCAAATGGTCCGCTGGTTTCCATCGTCTTTCACGCCCGACGGTGCCTGGAGTTAACTTACACATTATAGTCTGTAGTTTCCGTCTCTAAAACAACTTTTTACATTATTTTTGAGCTACTTCTAGACACCATGTAACATACTGTGACTCGACTATGGAATGACAGTGTGTTTTTTATTGACGGCTTGCCTCTAGTCACGTCGCAGTTAGTGCAAGCCTGAACATTACAATTACTAGACTGAAATTGTTCAATCAAATGTTGATTGTAGTTATCAGTGATTAGTTTATTTTAACTTTTAGGTGCATAACCCCAAACAGTTGTCTCTTAATTGTTTCCCATCGATTAACATCTTGTGTCTTAGGTTCCTGGAAAACCACACTGCATATCTGCAAGCAGCGATGGAAAGGTCATCTTTGTGGGAACATCAGATTCGCTCGTTGTCATTGATGCCCTTTCCCAGGCTACGAAGGACACGTGGAAAGATGATACCATGGACATCGTCAACATCAACGTGGCTGTTATGGAAGAGGATGTTTATCTACTCAGTATTATTAATGACTTAGGTTAGCATTATAATTATTATTAGCTTTTGCCTACTTTTCTCATTCTTAACTAAATATGTTTTTTTTTCAACATAATTCGATACCGTTTGTATCACAATTAATTTACTAGTTTTCTTGTTATATCACAAGCCAACACAATATCTTTTGTACGTAATATATTACTATCAGTTTTTTAAAGTATTTTATTAAATACAATTTGTTGTGACATGTTACTATAGAGGCCTTATAATTACATATCTTTAAAATAGTTGCATAAAAATACTTACAAATAAAAGCATTACTCTACATTTCTCATTCTTAATTTTTGTTTCTCAGTGTGAAAGGGTGGATTTGAGGGTGCGGAACTTGATGGTGGTGTCTGTCAGCTTGTCCTGTGATATTAAACAACATAAAAACTAAAAGCAATATAGTTTTATAATAGTGAAATATGTGGTATTGTTAATCTGCTTCTAAATTACTGTAATGTAACAACATTCACTGTTTATGTGTTTTAGGCACACTCCGGATGTTTGTCTTTTACAAGGAAATTCTCTACCTTGTGTGGAGTCATGACACTGTAAGTTGGTTGAAATTTAATTAATTTTAAGTAGTTTTAATTAATCTCACCTGTCCCACCTACATTTGATGTATCATTCATATTGTATCAAACTGATTTCATGACGAATCAAACATATCTAGTATTGATTCCAACATGTTGACTGATTTGTATAATGTGTTAAAATGTTTCATTTTAATGGTCAGACAAATGTTGTTATTATATATGTTACCAGTTTCAGTCAAGAGTTGGTACACAAAGGGAAAAAGTGGTTTGTAACACAATTTTACCGGATTTAACAATCAAAGTCGGCTCTTTTAAACAAAAGTGTAATCATAGTGTGTTAATAGTTATATACAAATTTAGTTTTATTGCAATAATATATATATATATTAAATTACTTGTTTTGTAGTATCTCAACATGATATTATCCTTACTTGTTTTTGTTTTGTTTAAGTTTGGAACAAATCTGGAGTTTGTAAAACTTGTTTACATCATGTAATTGGATTCAGATGGAAATATGATACATATGTATAAATTTATTTATAGGTTCTTCCTGACTATGGTTGTGGTTTCAACAATTAGATTAGATACATAAATTTCCCAAGAAATGCTCTGACATCCTTCAACAAATGGAAACTGTTTACTGTGCATGTACATCAGCCTTCTAAATAGCGACTGAATTGGTCGTATATGCGACTGTTTTTTCTGTTTGGCGATCGACACATTATGTACGGTTGCCCGCTGGCGACCGCGATGAGTCTGTAATAACAGATCATCCATTGTCACTTGCTGTTTCATGTTGTTGTTTCTCGGAAACACCGTAAACGATACTGACTTTATTGGCGATATTTTGAAACAAACATAATTACTCTGCAACGGTATTCATTTATTTTGGTGGATTTATAACATAGGATTTAAAAAACGGGTGCTGCAAAGCAAATTGCTACGAAGTTTCAAGGCGCCCGTGGTACCTCGTGTCAACCGACGTAAATGGGGACGCGAACGGAAGGTGGTAACATAAACAGGCATGAGATTCTTCCGCGGAAACGTGGATTTCCGCGGTTCATGATCTCGATTTGGCCGTTTCTGTGATTCGTCCAAATCCGGAACAAAAATTAATATAGGGGGTTGTGGCTTGGCAAACTTCGACAATAAAAATAAAAAATGTTGTGATCGTCATCCTTTTTCAAAAGCAAGCCGCATTCTGAATGGCCAGAAACTGCGAATCACGGCCCAGCTTACAATCCGTGCTTGAGTTTTGGTGGCAAATCAGTTGCGGCTGTAAGTTGTTTTCAAAGTTCACAGCCTCGTTCAGTCGAACGAAGCATGAGCTACGGTCTTCGGTAAGTTGCCTGCTCTTATTTCAAACATTCTTGTATGAGTCAATTACAGAATTATCGGAATTAATGTACGTGAGGTGATGTAATGGCCTATGCCTACGGGACTTACAGTTACATTACGGCACCAACGTACGCTTACGTCGCTGGCGTTACAGGTCACGGCATAATACAGCACCGTTAACGATATGTAAACGCAAATAGTAAGCAGAGTATAAGTTTTGGGAATAACTTTAAGGTATCCTAGATGGGTTTATAGATTATTTTGGATAAAAATAAGTATATGCCAAAACTTAGTAAGTTTTCTTGGATGGGCGATAATGTGTTAACATAAAGTATGCCTGTTCACTTTAATGTATGGTTTAGGTTATTATTAATTAAATAACAATTTGAATTAAATTTACCCGACATTGTTAATGTGAACACTTTTAGGGGATATGGCATGCACCGTGAAGGATGTTGTACAGAGAGGGGACAAGTTGAATTTGAAGAAGCAAGAGAAAAGCAGCTGAACAGGTTTCCCAAGAGCCAAGCCCAAGAGGCAAAGAGACTGAAATCTGTCCACCTCCACTCCCCAGTCCTTGCTCAGGCAGAGAAGAGAAAGAAAGCTGTGAGTGCCAGGATCAAGCACAGGCAAGAAAAGAAGTGAAGTCACATGTCCTCAATGAACACTTGTAAAGTTTACAAGTTTATGGTTTCAATGAACACTAGTAGATGTGGACATTTGTGTGTGAATTTCAGTGTACTGTACATTATAATTATCATTTTAATAAACATTGGTTATTTAAAGCATTTTTGTGTATTTTTTCACATTGACCACTTGTGTAATGTTGTAGTTTTGACAATGTAGTATACACTGCTTCTGTTTTTTTGTGTGATATGAAAAGTATGTGCTTTTACAGTTATGTGCAGGGAACTGTATGCTTACACTTTTGATTAATAAAATCCCAAATGTAGTATTTCTATGCACTATGTTTGTGATTTTATATAAAATGGAAGTTGCAGGATTAGACAAAAACAGTGTGAAAGTACACTAGATTGCATCACAAACAATGATGTCTTTAAACAAATTTCTGACTTCCAATCCACACCCCCTTTCTTCCCCAGTTTGCCGCGCCGCACCGCGTGCAAATGTTCCTCGGAAGTGACTTGCCTCCTCTCACATGCCTGGTAAACTGTTTCGCGTCATTGTCTGGCTGTCCGCTAAGCGCATGAAGACATGTTGCTAATTAAATGTAGATATCATATCGTTAGAACACACATAAGTGTACATATTCCGGTTTCGAATATAAAACTGGAATGAATAACAACAGCCTAGGTTACACTGGCTCAAAGTGATATAGTCCACGTTTTGTAGTTCTCACAAATTCCGATGGATGGTGTCATAATAGTTGAACAAAATTGTCAGTGAAACAGCATCAGTGATTTAAACATTCATAACTGTTAATATGACTGCTTGTGTAATTTACGTTTGTTAACTTATATATTAAGCACTGCTGCATTAGAAACAACCAGTCATTTATGTTATTGTGTGAGAGGAATTATTTAATTATCTAAATTGATTATGTACGGTTGTTACTGTGTTGCAAATATTTCACAAATAAATATTGTTAGAAAAGTTAACCACACAGTAAAACAGTATTATATAGATGCACAGGTCATAACTTTGTGGTATTTTAATATTTGTCAGAATGTACCTATTATTTCTCAAAGTTAACTTTGAAATAAAATATTACTTTTCTAAACAGAAATGGACTTCTTTTTCACTTAAAACAGGAAATGCGTCATTTGACACAGAAAATGCATCATTTGACACAGGATTTGCCTTTTTCTGAAACAGAAAATATGTCATTTGAAAAGGAATTTGCCTTTTTCTTAAACAAAATTGAAACGGAATTTGCCTTTTCTTGAAACGGAAAATCAATGTCCCTATACATACATGTATATTTACTGTAATTATTCGTAATTTTAGAGATTTCACATATGACTGTTATTAATTTGCCAGTGTACCGTGTTATAATACATAAAGTTAGTATCTGGCCACATATTCATACATGTTTTAAATATATTTATATTTCAAATGGAAGTCTGTGGTTAATTTGGATTAAATTTGTACTGAAAACACAATTATACACATACGCACACACAATTACTTGGCTCCTACTTTTAAAATTTGGCTCCTAAGAATGTAGGTGGGAGCCACTTGGCTCGTAGACAAAAAAATTAACTTAGAGGGCTGATGTACAATGCATGTGTTGTTGTCTCATATGATTATATAATTAGTTATTCTACATCTTGAAGGCAGTCGGTCAGTTCCTCTACTCAGAGTTAGCTGGCATAATAATTTGTAACAGGAAGTCTGCTGTGTTGAACATAGGAAAATGGGACGTTGCTAATCATCAAAAGGTATTACAGTTAACTCAGCCTGAATCGGCCATGTTGCCAGTAAAGCTCGTTTTGACACTGGATGTTTTGTTTACTCTTAGAACAAGCACCAGTGGTCGTACCTACAAATTGTGAATGTTGTTACAGGCTTACTAAACACAATTTGGTGAGCAGTATGTCTTGGACATAGCTAATATAGTCTAAAGAACATCATATTAATTAATAAATGAAATACAAGGAACATACTGCATCCTGTCTGAATATTAATTTTATCTTTACATGTACAGTTGAACAATCCAACCTGACAATAGAACATAAGACACTCTGCTAATCTGGTCACATTGCTTTTCGGGTTTATTTGGCCCAGTCTTAAGTGTGTCTGTAATAGTGGCATTCACTGTACTAGCTATCATAGTTTAAAGTTCCGCAAAATGTCTTCTTTTCTTTGCAGGAGTCAGACAAGAAGTCGACTGTCAACAAATGTGAATCATCGAGCATAGGAGACTACGTTGGAATATGCCTGGAGAGTAAGTGGCAGATTCTATGTTGTCCCAAGCACTGTTTGTGAGTTTTACAAATGTATTTGAACACAGCATTTGTGGCATTTAGTTTGTTGTGGTATGCTTTGCTTGATATGGTAGCATTACCATTTATGATGTTGTTAGTGTGTTACGGGACAGTGTCTCAGTGCTTCACATTTGAAAAAACCACAAACGATTTATCGCTCGCCTAAATATGCAAAATAATTTAGCGTGAGCAATTTATTAGTTTTATTTTTATCCGCTAGATTGCGTTCCTGTTTGTCTGTTTGGTGCCACTACTACCCAGTCATGCCAAAACGCAATCGAGGCTAGCCATGCCATAGCGGTATCCATTAAGCAAGATTAATTCGATCGGGTCAATTCGGGACATCAAGCATTGGCACAGATTGAAAAGGTGCATGCTAATAAAACATTTGAGACAGGAAGTACTAGCGATGATGTTACAGAAAATGACAGCAGTGTAACGGCACTGATAATTAAGTTGTTTTGTTTATGGGACGGACGCAAGCTGTCGGCACCGTGGCTATGACCCTAGCAGAGATCGAGCCAATGCTAATTTAAGTGACAAGAACAGACTTTCTTTCAAACAAATGGGTGTATATTTTGCCACTAGAGGGCACCACATGCAGCAGATCTGGTGACACAAATGATAATGACAATTAGCGCAAGCGATAAATTGCTCCCTAGATTAATGCGAATGGTAGGGAGCTAGAGTGATTGCCTGCCTCAAAAACAATGCACTGTTGTCTCACTGTTGTGTTTTGAATGATGTGGTTTTGTTGTGTTGCTAGTGCTTGCTACATCATTAAAATATGCTACATTGATTATTTATTGTAGTGCATAATTTATTATAAATGTTATTGCATATATTAATATACATTTTAGTACATATCTATATACCACATTTTATTCATATCTTAAGACCACAGTTTGTGCATATTTTAAGTTAATTTTTATGTTTTTTAAATAAAAGAAAGCATATTAATACATACTTTAATATATAAATATATATAACCCATTGTTTATCATTTATTTACTTTGAAGCATACTAATAAAAGGACAATTAACATAAAATGGTTATAATTAGAAATAAATGTATTTTCATACATTAAAAACATGTACCTTAGTATATATTTTATACTACAATTTACACACATGCACGCACGCCACACTTGCCATGCTCTCTGTGTGTAGTCACTTCCTGTCTGATTATGCGCCACAGTAGTCGAGGCTGAGTGGTCCACTTGCAGTGGGTGTTCTGGTGAAAGTTTGACGAGAGTCCTAATATTTTTTAAGTGGTAGCACCCGGCTTGACTAGTTAGTGTGTGACGTGTGTTCTAGGTCACTCCCCAGCAGTGACAGGGTCTATGGCAGGCGACCAGCTGGAAGGTAGAAGTACCTTCATCTCCACAATGTGTCTGTGACTTAAAACACTCTTTCTGCAGTATTTTTAGGTCATTGCAATTGGTGATAATTTAGTCTGAGACACACACGCATGCACACGCAAACATGCATACACCCATGTACACAGGGGTAGATCCAGAGAGAGTGGTCTGGAGGGCCCAAAACCTTCAATTGCACACCCCCTTGTGGCTCACCAAAAAGACCACTGGCGGCCGAACCAAATTAATATTGGGTGTGCTGAACTGGGGCTTCACATGACATAGGAAGATGGGGGTGGTGTTGAACAATTTTCATGGCGACGATCACACTTTCAGAAGTTCACCAAAAACCTCCAGTTGCACCCCCATTGAGTTTCACCTAAATGGGGCACACTCCATAAGTCTAGGGGACATGTAACGTGGACATATTCCAAATGTCTAGGGGACATGTCAGTCTAGTACAGGCATAGCACGGCAAAATTCCAAAGGTCTATGGGGGGCATGTATCCCCTGGGATTACCCCCTGTATCCACCTATGATATATGCATGTTCACAGACAGACACTTTATACAAATCTACTACGCACACAGTCTACATCGACTGATGCACATACACATGATACAAGTATTCGTTATGTGTACAGTGTACACACATGAATACTTTCAAATACAAAATGCATACAAATATAACATACACACTCTTTCTCCTCCACATGTTTGACAATTCCAATGAGTATCTCTGCCGCCGGGTCGTTCCGTTTACTTGACTCTTAGTATGGTGCTGTCTTCTTTGCATCACCGTTCTATGACACTTCCAGATGTCACCGTACACGAGACTTGGCTGGACTTGTACAAACTACCTCGAGAGAGCTGGCTGAAGGATCTTGATTCAATCTACTCGGCGATGAAGGAACGCATCTCGGCTGCCATTGCTGCAGCTGTAAGTCTTAAACTACATCCTCATAGCAAGTCAATGCCTAGTAATTTTGCAGATTATATATGGTTGCAATTTCTATCCTCATTTAGGGTTTGTTAGGGAGATACATTTTTTAATAGGAGGCCATTGTGCAATACCTCCCAATACACCACTATCCCAAACATGTCATTGTTGGCTGTGTGCAATGTCCCCCAATACACCACTGTCCCAAACATGTCATTGTTGGCCATGTGCAATGTCCCCCAATACACCGCTGTCCCAAACATGTCATTGTTGGCTGTGTGCAATGTCCCCCAATACACCAGTGTCCCAAACATGTCATTGTTGGCTGTGTGCAATGTTCCCCAATACACCACTGTCCCAAACATGTCATTGTTGGCTGTGTGTAATGTCCCCCAATACACCACTCCCAAACATGTCATTGTTGGCTGTGTGCAATGTCCCCCAATACACCGCTGTCCCAAACATGTCATTGTTGGCTGTGTGCAATGTCCCCCAATACACCACTGTCCCAAACATGTCATTGTTGGCTGTGTGCAATGTCCCCCAATACACCACTGTCCCAAACATGTCATTGTTGGTTGTGTGCAATGTCCCCCAATACACCACTGTCCCAAACATGTCATTGTTGGTTGTGTGCAATGTCCCCCAATACACCACTGTCCCAAACATGTCATTGTTGGTTGTGGGCAATGTCCCCCAATACACCACTCCCAAACATGTCATTGTTGGCTGTGTGCAATGTTCCCCAATACACCACTGTCCCAAACATGTCATTGTTGGCTGTGTGTAATGTCCCCCAATACACCACTCCCAAACATGTCATTGTTGGCTGTGTGCAATGTCCCCCAATACACCACTGTCCCAAACATGTCATTGTTGGCTGTGTGCAATGTCCCCCAATACACCACTCCCAAACATGTCATTGTTGGCTGTGTGCAATGTCCCCCAATACACCACTGTCCCAAACATGTCATTGTTGGTTGTGTGCAATGTCCCCCAATACACCACTGTCCCAAACATGTCATTGTTGGTTGTGTGCAATGTCCCCCAATACACCACCCCCAAACATGTCATTGTTGGTTGTGTGCAATGTCCCCCAATACACCACTGTCCCAAACATGTCATTGTTGGCTGTGTGCAATGTCCCCCAATACACCACTCCCAAACATGTCATTGTTGGCTGTGGGCAATGTCCCCCAATACACCGCTGTCCCAAACATGTCATTGTTGGCTGTGTGCAATGTCCCCCAATACACCACTGTCCCAAACATGTCATTGTTGGCTGTGTGCAATGTCCCCCAATACACCACTGTCCCAAACATGTCATTGTTGGCTGTGTGCAATGTCCCCCAATACACCACTGTCCCAAACATGTCATTGTTGGTTGTGTGCAATGTCCCCCAATACACCACTGTCCCAAACATGTCATTGTTGGTTGTGTGCAATGTCCCCCAATACACCACTGTCCCAAACATGTCATTGTTGGCTGTGTGCAATGTCCCCCAATACACCACTGTCCCAAACATGTCATTGTTGGTTGTGTGCAATGTCCCCCAATACACCGCTGTCCCAAACATGTCATTGTTGGCTGTGTGCAATGTCCCCCAATACACCAGTGTCCCAAACATGTCATTGTTGGCTGTGTGCAATGTTCCCCAATACACCACTGTCCCAAACATGTCATTGTTGGCTGTGTGTAATGTCCCCCAATACACCACTCCCAAACATGTCATTGTTGGCTGTGTGCAATGTCCCCCAATACACCACTCTCCCAAACATGTCATTGTTGGCTGTGTGCAATGTCCCCCAATACACCACTCCCAAACATGTCATTGTTGGTTGTGTGCAATGTCCCCCAAAACACCACTGTCCCAAACATGTCATTGTTGGTTGTGTGCAATGTCCCCCAATACACCACTGTCCCAAACATGTCATTGTTGGCTGTGTGCAATGTCCCCCAATACACCACTGTCCCAAACATGTCATTGTTGGTTGTGTGCAATGTCCCCCAATACACCACTGTCCCAAACATGTCATTGTTGGCTGTGTGCAATGTCCCCCAATACACCACTCCCAAACATGTCATTGTTGGCTGTGTGCAATGTCCCCCAATACACCACTGTCCCAAACATGTCATTGTTGGCTGTGTGCAATGTCCCCCAATACACCACTGTCCCAAACATGTCATTGTTGGTTGTGTGCAATGTCCCCTATTACACCGCTGTCCCAAACATGTAATTGTTGGCTGTGTGCAATGTCCCCCAATACACCACTGTCCCAAACATGTCATTGTTGGCTGTGTGCAATGTCCCCCAATACACCGCTGTCCCAAACATGTCATTGTTGGTTGTGTGCAATGTCCCCTATTACACCACTGTCCCATACATGTCATTGTTGGCTGTGTGCAATGTCCCCCAATACACCACTGTCCCAAACATGTCATTGTTGGCTGTGTGCAATGTCCCCCAATAAACCACTGTCCCAAACATGTCATTGTTGGCTGTGTGCAATGTCCCCCAATACACCACTGTCCCAAACATGTCATTGTTGGCTGTGTGCAATGTCCCCCAATACACCACTCCCAAACATGTCATTGTTGGCTGTGGGCAATGTCCCCCAATACACCACTGTCCCAAACATGTCATTGTTGGCTGTGGGCAATGTCCCCCAATACACCACTGTCCCAAACATGTCATTGTTGGCTGTGTGCATGATTCTGTGTGAGTCTGAAGTTAAAAATAATAAGGTAACTTTTTTTGCACCTAAATCCTCAGAAACCAAGCTCAGAGGTGCCTCAAGGGTTAATCAGTATCAAAATCGATAAGTCATATTAAAGTCGTCAACAGGTGGATCGATATGCTAAAGAGCTAAGGTGGATATGCTAGAGAGCTGAGGTGGATACACAAGGTTATAAAAGTATTGATATTGAGTAAAATCATATCATGATTTTAACATTTCATTGTTGGTAGATTGCGAATCACAATCAGAAATGACATTGAAACGATGCGTCTTTTAACCAATTTTAGGCAGAGTTGGAGCCAACTGATGGTCGATTGTCCACTTCAGTGTCAGATGTAGCCAAAGAGAGTCAGGTATGTGAATCAGACAGCTTGTGTCATGTTGATGATGATGATCCAGCATGCTTATGGCTTGATATGATCGTTTTTCTCACTGGTCTCTATGTCTCCATTAAAGATGAATGGTCGATGTGGATTGAGACATTATATATGGGTCGTTCTCTGAAACTGGGCCCCAAAGTGTGACACTGTGGTCCAAAAATAAAACTGCTCCAAAACATCTGAAATGCTGTTTTTGTTAAAGACACATGGTCATAGAAAGTAGTTCTGCAGGAAAAAAGATAAATCAGGAAAGTATATTGGCAGTAGAAACTTGAAAGTTGTCGGCCATGACGAAATTTGGCCTTGTAACATGGAGCTTGAAGAGAACCCCAGTCTATTAAATTTCAAGGATATGTTTTAGTAACCTCTAAAAACGGCATACAAATATTCTGTTACATTGAGGCAGTGTCTAGAAGTCATATTTCGTGCATTATTCACGAACTAGTTCGTAGCGATCAGAATTTTTTTTCACACACTTCTATTTTGTCCAACAAGAATTAAGTTTATCAGCATAGCGACAGCATTATTAGCTACATAAAAGAGCAAAGAATGCCCACAAAAGATGTGAGTTGATTACTCATAAATTATATTTAAAGAACTGCCATCTGTTTATAAATTTGTATCAGCCGTGTAACATGGATACCACATATTAACATCAGACAACAGGTGACAGACAATACAAATAAAAAACTAACAAATGGTTGCAATGTGAATGTAGTCAAGCTTCGTTTATTTTGTAAAGAAAAACAAAAACAAAAAGAAACAAATTAATGCCAATCATATGGCATTTGACATGGCATAGCATATGACATTTTAGTGAAACACTGTCACAGAGTGTTCAATACACCTTTTTCAAAATATGAACGCAACCCCGCGACCAGGTGCAAGAGTGGGGGGGACACACAAGTCACAGGGGGGTGAGCTGGAAGCCAGGCCTCATTGGCCCCAGACATACATGCCTGAATCTGGACGCTGTTTCAAGTACAGCACCTTTAAGTCCTTTGATTCTGAATCAATGTGAAGTATGTTGCCATAAAATGGAACCTTCCTGTTCCTCCCCTGTAGCTCCACGTTGATAAAGCTCCCAACCTGAGAGCTATTTCCAGAAGGAGGTTCTGGCTGGGTTGGGAGATGGCTGAGGCAGGTCCACAGGAGGGTGGACTGGCTGAGGCTGGGCTGCAGTAGGAGGAGGTGGCCGAGGCTGGGCCGCAGGAGGAGGGTCTAGCTAAGGATGGGCCACAGGAGAGGGGGCTTAAAAAATAGGAGGCCAGAAAAGTTGGTGTTGTAAAAAATAAACCTCATGATCTCCTGTCAAAATCATTGATCCCTGTTACATCGCATGTTTATCAGTTACAGCTCAGAAAAACAAGCAAATTAAGTTAACACGGTTTCCCTTCAATCTCTCAAAATCAAAATGTGCTGGTGTCTCGGTGACGGAGCTGAGAGCACTTTCACAAGAAGCTGCAATACACAGGATCACTGTGTGTACTGTCTGTGGAGAAAAAAACTTTTAATCCCAAGGTCAGTTTCTTTCTCATAATAAAAAACACATCCAGTTAAAAGTAGATTTATTACAAATTTCCCTTCCGAAGTTCAGCTACGTAAGAAAGATGCGAAAAATGCTGGGTCTCTGTTACGTGGGTGAGATAACAATCCAGCAATCAGCTTGAAACGAAGTCCGAAAGTTCAATAGATCAGCCCTGGTCAGCTTACACGAAAATGTAATCTGAATAAGAAACAAGTTCTGTTTTATTGAGTCAGTAAAAGAAAAACTGTGATCGAAAACAGGGATTGACCTCGAAAATCAGCTTCGTAACCAAGACGCAAGAAAAATCTGCTTCCGCGTAACGTGGAAAACCAACACACTGCAGGAAGTGCATAGTCATCTATTTACATGTTTTCATGAAGACATGTTCGAAGAAAAAACAATTTCGGACAACTGCAACTATTTAAGGTATATAATGCTTATCTGGTCTGGAATGGACTATAAAAAGCACGATTGTTTCACTGTAAGATCAGCCTCGTCACAAAGACACTAGTCATGGCGAATGAGTCGGCTTCCTCGTTACGGAGCATATGGCGAGGGCTATCAACAAACATATCTAACTAAAACCTTTCGTTGGAGGCTTCATGCTTCTTCAAAACTCGTACCAATCAATTAATTACACTATAACTAAATATTTCTAGGAATGAAATCAGAGTAGCCGGTGTCAAACAGTTTTGATCGTCGCAAGTGTGGTCCTTGCTGAGAACAGCTGAAATGGCAGTCCTCAGATCATTTAAAAACAATTGTGCAACGATAATTAGTTCGTTGACAAAGTACTGTAAAACGAAGGCAATTTCATAACAATCATTTAGAAACAAGAAAATACAAGAAAACGTCCATAAATCTGCATCAAAACATGCCTTTGAGCAGTTTGCTCTCGCTGGCATCAGCCGCGTAACTTTCGCGCGCGTATAGACACCACACAAAAAAATTACTCCGCAAAGGCAACCCCACAGCATCATCCGAAAGAACGTGTACTGATATTCTTCCGCCAGTACAGGCGACCTTCTTCTACTAAAAACGTAGTCCTTACTCGCTTCAAATATGCACATCTTTTGTCACTTCTGATTGGCATGTAACGCTCAAAATAGGACACGGTTCCGGAGTGGCAACTTCAAAATTTAATTTCAATGTTTAAAACAAACTTCTATAGCTGTCCTTCTGAAAACATGTTGACTACACGTGTGCTTGTTATGCTCGTGCTGATAGCGTCAGTCTAGTGTATTCATACGCCAAGCTACACACCGAGGGAAAGAGTGTGTGTGTCCGGACGCAAAGCATTATGTAGCTGATCCTGATCAAAACATTGCAATATCTACATGAAATATTGCTCAGCAAAGATTATCGAGCAGCTTGTTGGATAGATATTGGTATAATGATGCTTTAAAAGGCACAATTGAGTGTTTCAGTCTACAGTCTTGTCCTTGAATGCACATATCCCCAACATGCCTATTTTCATGTCACAAATCGGCACGCCATTTTCGATCTGATGTCCACACAAAAACGCAATAAAACAACACAAAAGGCATCATTTTTATTTCATGAAATTTCTGTTGTCTCTCATATCAATTTCAATCAATGAGGGTGCAAAACATTTAAAATACACAAGAAGGTAGTTTTGTTACATGTATCACAAGACGTGGCCCACAGTGGAGTGCAGTTTCAGAGAACGACCCATATCTTGCTTTCCCATAGTGGGTGATAATAGAGGTCTGTGGATGATTAATGCACAATACTGTACCTGCAAAGTCTTTTTCCGATGTCATGAGTCGAGACCGCAGAGAAGCTGAAAAGCTGAGTTATGGCAGGAAAAAATGTTCAACTCCCCCCATCTTCCAGTGTCAAGGTCAGAGACAACGCAATGACACAGCGCGACACATGCTGAACCACTGATTAAAATCACCCGGATTAAAAAAAAAAAGTGCAGGTATACAATACGTGTCATGTGAATGACTGTTTCATGCTTGGCAGGAGCATCACATGAAACCACTGATAAAAGTGAAGCACACTCATGGTTTTGGCTGCGAATCTTTACACAACTACGTATTGCCGTCAATGTGCAGTATAGTTTTGTGTGTAACAATAGAGAAGAGGAAAAGTTTCATGGCTTGTCAGCCAGTCAACGTTATGTCACCAATCTATGATATAGAGATCAGTGGTGCATTGCAGGAGACACATTTATGGTAACCTAAGGCATATTCACTATTTTATCTACGCTTTCTCCATGTTATTTCTATTTTTGCGGTTGGTGCCAATTCTTGAAGGTTCTGGCGGCTGTATTTGTAGAAAACGTCTTCGCTATTGAAACTGCTTATGTCTTTCTTTGTCGTACTAACATTTAAATTTAATTTCTGCTCCAGATGATTCCAATCTTGGTATTTATTATATAATTTTAATCAGTATAGTAATCAATAAAGGTTATAAGTCATTCAATAAATCAAGGTTGCTACCAAGATAGATTATGAAGTAGAGTTGTAAGCATTTTAGTGATGGGATGTTTGAGTACCGGTAGTTATAATCAAAACAGTAGTTTAGTAGGACTAGTACTCGTCTACATGTTTTGACACAAGCCACCACTAGAATTTTTTTTATAAAACTCCTAATAGGCTTGATGATAACACAATTATTGCAATGCTGACTGTCTATCTGTTTTCACACCTTGGAAGCGGTCGTCCAGAACCAAGTCAAGGCTGTCAACTGACCTGTCCCATCAGAGACATATCACAGCAAGGTTTCCTTCAGGGAAATCTAGGTCATCTTCAGGTCGTGCAGCAATATCTAGGTCACCATCAGGCCACTCTGCAGATAGGTCACTCTCAGGATATACATGGAGCAGGTCACCGTCAGGACATTCAACAGATAGGACATACTCAGGATGGTCTGGTATCAGGGAGAGGTCAGGGTCAGGTCAAGATCATGGTCTTCCTCGACCCACTCCGTCCAAATCATCCCCTCGGTTTTCAAAAGATCAGGGGAGCACTAAGGACCACAGAAAGAAAAAGGACCATGGAAAGACCAAGGACCTTGGAAAGACCCAAGACCATGGAAAGACAAAGGACCGTGTGAAGACCATGGTCCAGGGATCCACAGGAGGAATCAGAAACAAGTCGGGTGGTCCTACTTCAAGGAAGGCAGAAACCGTCAGATCCCTTGGCAAGGCTCCTAATGGTAAGCCTCTGGATATCCCTGAGAGGGCTAATTCTGGGAAGAAACCACCGGCAAGAGGTAAGACCATCCCAGGGAAGAAGGGACAGGTTTCGGCTCGGCCTGGCACAGCAAAGGGAGGCCAGATGGAAAAAACAAAAGCTGACAATGGACGAAGAAAAGACCGAAAAGTTCACGTAACTAGAACACTTGATTCCGCCGTAGACGTAAACCCAGACTTCCTGTGTCAGCCCCTTGTCAGCCCCTTGATGTACCCGCATGGTGTGTTAGATTGTGCACCATCCTCTATGAAAATTGTCCGTGTCTTCATTTTTATTAGTTTTTGATGCACATATAGATTTGATACAAATGTTTGTAGTCCAGCAAAATAGTTTATTTCCCCTAGAAATTTTCCGTATTTGCTAGCATCTCAACCTACAACCTACATATTATGGTAGATGGTCGTTGGGGAAGTGTGCCATCGTAGATGCCTTGATGCCCACCTGTCAGTTTATTATACATTTGTCAATGGTTACATATTATGGTAGATGGTTGTTGGGGAAGTGTGCCTTCGTAGATGCCTTGATGTCCACCTGTCAGTTTATTATACATTTGTCAATGGTTACATATTATGGTAGATGGTCGTTGGGGAAATGTGCCATCGTAGATGCCTTGATGTCCACCTGTCAGTTTATTATACATTTATCAATGGTTACATATTATGATAGATGGTCGTTGGGGAAATGTGCCTGTCAGTTTATTAGATGTTTTTTAATTATGTGGTCTATCTTTATAAATAATGTAATAGTTACATAGCGGTTAAACAGCAATATATTTGGAAATGTATGTAATATGGGAACTATGGATCGTTGTTGGAATTGTTAGTTGCATGTTTGCATAATTTAAAAGGTGCCCACGTGTTGACCTTACCTGGTTGCACATAGTTGGTGGACTAGATTGGGTAATTGTAGTCCTAGAACAAAGTACAGAAACCAGCTTAGTGTGTATCTGAAAACTTACATGGCTTCACACTAGATATAACCATGATGTTCATTATTCGTTTAAAATACCAAACAAATATAACATAGGCATACGAATGGAGATATTTATTTAGTTGAAATTCTGGCAAATACACTTAGAGTACAGTTTTATTAACTCACACTTAAGTAATCCAATTACTCATAATTTGCCTCTCACTCATAATATAATGCTTTATGAAATTAAACACGTGCCATAGAGTTAACAATGATATGCTATTATATAGACACACACACACACAATCCAGTATACTAATGTAGACACGTTTTACAAATTTTACTTTTCACAAAAAAATGTACTGCAACAGTTTTAAAGATAATTATATTGTAATGGTAACTATTTTAGTTATGTATATACATCTCTCTGGTAGTATATAAATTAATCACCATCTGTGTCATTATGATGATTTCACTGCATTTTCATGCCCTCTTCATTAATTGTAGTCATTTCGTAAGACAGGACGACGCTCCCAAGTAAGATTGTTATGTTCTTACGAAAGTTAGATGTTGGTGTTAGACATATGGTGAACATTTTCACCAGTGTGTTGACAGCATTATGTTTTCATTTTGTACAATATTGTTCCTTTGATGTATGTGACCACTGTCTTATCAGGGCCTGGTTGCAGCCATTTTGTTACATCTAAAATATCTCTATTTCAGGGTTATAGTGGATAAGAAAACACTGTAGGAAATCCTATTATGTGGGAACAGGCCACAATTTCTTTATCAATTATGGTAGAGTTAAATGCATAAAATCATGTAAAATCATGCGAGAAAACGTCAAAAAGTCATATATATGTTAGTCTTTATGATATTGCTGGTGTGGTGTTCTATTTTTGTTAAGGGATGATGTCGATCAGGTTTATATACTGCTTTAAGTGTTACTATTTTCTATTGATTTCTGTCATCACAATTTCCTCTCTTTTCTTCCTCCTCTGCCTTTCATACGAGTCATTCAAACCCTCACGCTGTCAGCCAAGCCAATTTCTATCCTGGCATTATACCTCATTTGATTTGAATATATCACACTCATTTGGTTTTTAAAATTAATGTTGTAAATGTAAAATATTAAGAAAGTTTGACAAGTGAGAAACCGTGTTTCTGATACATCTGTTTCTGGTACATCTGTTTCTGATACACCTGTTTCTGATACACCTGTCACTCATTCACATGTTATTTACACACATAATACTTACAAATTATTACTTACGCACATGTTACTTACACATTTGTTATACACATATTACTTACATACACGTTACTTTCTCACACATTACTTACATGTGTAATACTTACACACCTGTTATGTACACACCTGTTTATAACACACCTGTGTTTACACACACACTACACACTTCTTAATTATACGTGTTACTTACATACATGTTACTTGTAAACACACGTTATGTACACACCTATTATGTATGCAGGCAATACTTACATACACACCTGTCACATACACACATATTACTTACACACCTGTCACATACACACCTATTACTTACACACCTGTCACATACACACATATTACTTACACACCTGTCACATACACACCTGCCACTTACACACCTATTACTTACACACCTGTTACTTACACACCTGTTACTTATGCACCTGTCACTTACACACATGTTACTTACACACCTATTACTGACACTTGCTATTACACACCCATGTTACTTACACACAAGAATGTGACATAACAATACATTTCATATGATTCATTACCTGTGTGTCTTCTAGAACAGTGCCACATATGATATGATGCCGGACCAGGCAGAACGAAGTCAGCACAAGTTTACTGCACCAACTCTCCTGCTCAAGGTGAAACCACAAAGCCAAGTCACAGGTGGGTCTAGTCAAACAATGGCAAAACAGACGACCACTATCCTGGTCTCTCCATCTCCCTCTCTCTGCCTCTCTTTATCTCTCTCACTCTCTCCCTGCTCGCTCTCTCTCACCCTCTCTCTCTCTTTCTCTGTCCCTCTCTCACACTCTCCCCCCTCTCTCTCACTCTCCCTCTACCCCCTCTCTCTCTCACTCTCCCTCTTCCCCCCCTCTCTCTCTCTCTCACTCTCCCTCT
>CM034541.1:57998684-58074908 GCA_020002185.1 Paraescarpia echinospica | reverse complement strand
GAGCAACAAACAAGGGCAGTGCAACTGGTGTAGTATTACCATGTTAACTAGTTTACCCCTGGAGCAACAAACAAGGGCAGTGCAACTGTTGTAGTATTACCATGTTAACTAGTTTACCCCCGGATCAACAAACAAGGGCAGTGCAACTTGTAGTATTACCATGTTAACTAGTTTACCCCCGGAGCAACAAACAAGGCCAGTGCAACTGGTGTAGTATTACCATGTTAACTAGTTTACCCCCGGAGCAACAAACAAGGGCAGTGCAACTGTTGTAGTATTACCATGTTAACTAGTTTACCCCCGGAGCAACAAACAAGGGCAGTGCAACTGGTGTAGTATTACCATGTTAACTAGTTTACCCCCGGAGCAACAAACAAGGGCAGTGCAACTGGTGTAGTATTACCATGTTGACTAGTTTACCCCCGCAGCAACAAACAAGGGCAGTGCAACTGTTGTAGTATTACCATGTTGACTAGTTTACCCCCGGAGCAACAAACAAGGGCAGTGCAACTGTTGTAGTATTACCATGTTAACTAGTTTACCCCCGGAGCAACAAGCAAGGGCAGTGCAACTGGTGTAGTATTACCATGTTAACTAGTTTACCCCCGGAGCAACAAACAAGGGTAGTGCAACTGTTGTAGTATTACCATGTTAACTAGTTTACCCCCGGAGCAACAAACAAGGGCAGTGCAACTGGTGTAGTATAACCATGTTAACTAGTTTACCCCCGGAGCAACAAACAAGGGCAGTGCAACTGTTATAGTATTACCATGTTAACTAGTTTACCCCCGGATCAACAAACAAGGGCAGTGCAACTGGTGTAGTATTACCATGTTGACTAGTTTACCCCCGGAGCAACAAACAAGGGCAATGCAACAGTTGTAGTATTACCATGTTGACTAGTTTACCCCCGGAGCAACAAACAAGGGCAGTGCAACTGTTGTAGTATTACCATGTTGACTAGTTTACCCCCGGAGCAACAAACAAGGGCAGTGCAACTGTTGTAGTATTACCATGTTAACTAGTTTACCCCCGGAGCAACAAACAAGGGCAGTGCAACTGGTGTAGTATTACATGTTAACTAGTTTACCCCCGGAGCAACAAACAAGGGCAGTGCAACTGGTGTAGTATTACCATGTTAACTAGTTTACCCCCGGAGCAACAAACAAGGGCAGTGCAACTGTTGTAGTATTACCATGTTAACTAGTTTACCCCCGGAGCAACAAACAAGGGCAGTGCAACTGTTGTAGCATTATCATGTTGGACTTAGCTTTACCCCGAGCAACAAACAAGGCAGCAACTGTTATGGTATTACCATGTTGACTAGTTTACCCCGAGCAACAACAAGGGCAGTGCAACGTTGTAGTATTACCATGTTGACTAGTTTTACCCCGGAGCAACAAACAAGGGCAGTGCAACTTCATTGTAGTATTGCCCATGTTGACTAGTCGCACTTCGAGCAACAAACATAAGCAGTGCAACTGGTAGTAGTATTACCATGTTGACTAGTTTACCCCGAGCAACAAACAAGGGCAGTGCAACTGTTATAGTATTATTACCATGTTGACTAGTTTACCCCTGGAGCAACAAACAAGGGCAGTGCAACTGTTGTAGTATTACCATGTTGACTAGTATACCCCCGGAGCAACAAACAAGGGCAGTGCAACTGTTGTAGTATTACCATGTTGACTAGTTTATCCCCGGAGCAACAAACAAGGGCAGTGCAACTGTTGTAGTATTACCATGTTGACTAGTATACCCCCGGAGCAACAAACAAGGGCAGTGCAACTGTTGTAGTATTACCATGTTAACTAGTTTACCCCCGGAGCAACAAACAAGGGCAGTGCAACTGTTGTAGTATTACCATGTTGACTAGTTTACCCCCGGAGCAACAAACAAGGGCAGTGCAACTGTTGTAGTATTACCATGTTAACTAGTTTACCCCCGGAGCAACAAACAAGGGCAGTGCAACTGTTATAGTATTACCATGTTAACTAGTTTACCCCCGGATCAACAAACAAGGGCAGTGCAACTGGTGTAGTATTACCATGTTGACTAGTTTACCCCCGGAGCAACAAACAAGGGCAGTGCAACTGTTGTAGTATTACCATGTTGACTAGTTTACCCCCGGAGCAACAAACAAGGGCAGTGCAACTGTTGTAGTATTACCATGTTGACTAGTTTACCCCCGGAGCAACAAACAAGGGCAGTGCAACTGTTGTAGTATTACCATGTTGACTAGTTTACCCCCGGAGCAACAAACAAGGGCAGTGCAACTGTTGTAGTATTACCATGTTGACTAGTTTACCCCCGGAGCAACAAACAAGGGCAGTGCAACTGTTGTAGTATTACCATGTTGACTAGTTTACCCCCGGAGCAACAAACAAGGGCAGTGCAACTGTTGTAGTATTACCATGTTGACTAGTTTACCCCCGGAGCAACAAACAAGGGCAGTGCAACTGTTGTAGTATTACCATGTTAACTAGTTTACCCCCGGAGCAACAAACAAGGGCAGTGCAACTGTTGTAGTATTACCATGTTAACTAGTTTACCCCCGGAGCAACAAACAAGGGCAGTGCAACTGTTGTAGTATTACCATGTTAACTAGTTTACCCCCGGAGCAACAAACAAGGGCAGTGCAACTGGTGTAGTATTACCATGTTGACTAGTTTACCCCCGGAGCAACAAACAAGGGCAGTGCAACTGTTGTAGTATTACCATGTTGACTAGTTTACCCCCGGAGCAACAAACAAGGGCAGTGCAACTGTTGTAGTATTACCATGTTAACTAGTTTACCCCCGGAGCAACAAACAAGGGCAGTGCAACTGTTGTAGTATTACCATGTTAACTAGTTTACCCCCGGAGCAACAAACAAGGGCAGTGCAACTGGTGTAGTATTACCATGTTAACTAGTTTACCCCCGGAGCAACAAACAAGGGCAGTGCAACTGTTGTAGTATTACCATGTTAACTAGTTTACCCCCGGAGCAACAAACAAGGGCAGTGCAACTGTTGTAGTATTACCATGTTAACTAGTTTACCCCCGGAGCAACAAACAAGGGCAGTGCAACTGTTGTAGTATTACCATGTTAACTAGTTTACCCCCGGAGCAACAAACAAGGGCAGTGCAACTGTTGTAGTATTACCATGTTAACTAGTTTACCCCCGGAGCAACAAACAAGGGCAGTGCAACTGGTGTAGTATTACCATGTTAACTAGTTTACCCCCGGAGCAACAAACAAGGGCAGTGCAACTGTTGTAGTATTACCATGTTAACTAGTTTACCCCCGGAGCAACAAACAAGGGCAGTGCAACTGTTGTAGTATTACCATGTTAACTAGTTTACCCCCGGAGCAACAAACAAGGGCAGTGCAACTGTTGTAGTATTACCATGTTGACTAGTTTACCCCGGAGCAACAAACAAGGGCAGTGCAACTGTTGTAGTATTACCATGTTGACTAGTTTACCCCGGAGCAACAAACAAGGGCAGTGCAACTGTTGTAGTATTACCATGTTAACTAGTTTACCCCCGGAGCAACAAACAAGGGCAGTGCAACTGTTGTAGTATTACCATGTTGACTAGTTTACCCCGGAGCAACAAACAAGGGCAGTGCAACTGTTGTAGTATTACCATGTTAACTAGTTTACCCCCGGAGCAACAAACAAGGGCAGTGCAACTGTTGTAGTATTACCATGTTGACTAGTTTACCCCGGAGCAACAAACAAGGGCAGTGCAACTGTTGTAGTATTACCATGTTGACTAGTTTACCCCCGGAGCAACAAACAAGGGCAGTGCAACTGTTGTAGTATTACCATGTTAACTAGTTTACCCCCGGAGCAACAAACAAGGGCAGTGCAACTGGTGTAGTATTACCATGTTAACTAGTTTACCCCCGGAGCAACAAACAAGGGCAGTGCAACTGTTGTAGTATTACCATGTTAACTAGTTTACCCCCGGAGCAACAAACAAGGGCAGTGCAACTGTTGTAGTATTACCATGTTGACTAGTTTACCCCTGGAGCAACAAACAAGGGCAGTGCAACTGGTGTAGTATTACCATGTTGACTAGTTTACCCCCGGAGCAACAAACAAGGGCAGTGCAACTGTTGTAGTATTACCATGTTGACTAGTTTACCCCCGGAGCAACAAACAAGGGCAGTGCAACTGTTGTAGTATTACCATGTTAACTAGTTTACCCCTGGAGCAACAAACAAGGGCAGTGATTATGACTGTTACAGTATTTGTATCTTAGACTTGTTCCCGCTGGTCATTTAATTCATGCTCTTACCAATTGTAGCATGGCAAACATCTCATAATAATGTCACAGTACATTGAATGTCCGGCGCCATCTGGTGAATGTTTTACCACTCAATTTGTCCACTGAAAAAGGGAGATAACCCTAAATAACTATCTTTGTTATTTTCAAATACATCGCCAATTGGTGCATCAGAGGCCTAAGGAAGCAAGTGAACCTAGAAAGAGGTGAGTGACCTCGGTGCCGAGGTGGGGTAGATGCACTTACAGTGATCCATCACAGCGTGTTGATACATAGATGACTGATGTCTTTCAGGATGTCAACGTTCCACTTCCTCATTGACAACAGAATTGTAGCAGCCATGCCCGACTCACACACCAGTCTGAGTAAGTTGTTCAGTCACACATATAGTAGTGGGCTTTAGTTGTTTAGTCACGCACAGTTTGTGGTGGCTTCATCTGTATAGCGGTTATGTTTACTCACTCCAAATTCACATGTACAGGCACACACACACACGCACGCACGCACGCACACATACACACACACGCGTGTGCACGCATATATACATACATGCAAACACACAGTAAAATATGAGCAGAATAGTTACTTATCATCCTTAAGCAACATAAGCCTGTACACATATTGTATTAATGTGCTTTATTAATCAAAATATAAATAATCTTTATATATTTCTTGTATTGTTCTTGGAAAAATGCAGTATTTTGTAAATTTCACCCAAACAAGGACACACTGTTTGATTAGGCACATCTTAACCATGGCTGGTATCTAGTTTATAAAAAAAACAGAGTTAATCCCAATTAAACTACATTCACAAAAGAGCATTTGTTTTTAAAACGTAATAAGTGCCATCAGTCTTTGTTCATCAAAATGTGATATATCCACTGTCAGCCAATCAACACCACCTTGCTATATACACAGCTATACACACAGCTATATACACAGCTATACACACAGCTATATACACAGCTATACACACAGCTATACACACAGCTATACACACAGCTATACACACAGCTATACACACAGCTATACACACAGCTATACACACAGCTATACACACAGCTATACACACAGCTATACACACAGCTATACACACAGCTATACACACAGCTATACACACAGCTACACACATAGCTATACACACAGCTATACACACAGCTATACACACAGCTACACACAGCTATACACACAGCTACACACACAGCTACACACACAGCTATACACACAGCTATACACACAGCTATACACACAGCTATACACACAGCTACACACACAGCTATACACACAGCTATACACACAGCTACACACACAGCTATACACACAGCTATACACACAGCTATACACACAGCTACACACACAGCTATACACACAGCTATACACACAGCTATACACACAGCTATACACACAGCTATACACACAGCTATACACACAGCTATACACACAGCTACACACAGCTATACACACAGCTATACACACAGCTATACA
Source organism: Paraescarpia echinospica (assembly GCA_020002185.1). NCBI lineage: Eukaryota > Metazoa > Annelida > Polychaeta > Sabellida > Siboglinidae > Paraescarpia > Paraescarpia echinospica. The sequence continues at coordinate 58,069,148 of CM034541.1, read as the reverse complement.
CACAGCTATACACACAGCTATACACACAGCTATACACACAGCTACACACACAGCTATACACACAGCTATACACACAGCTATACACACAGCTAGCTACACACACAGCTATACACACAGCTATACACACAGCTATACACACAGCTACACACACAGCTACACACACAGCTACACACACAGCTATACACACAGCTATACACACAGCTATACACACAGCTACACACACAGCTACACACACAGCTACACACACAGCTACACACACAGCTACACACACAGCTATACACACAGCTATACACACAGCTACGCAGAATCATTTAACATTACATTTTGCGTGGAAAATCTGCCACAAAAATGAGACATTGCAACCATTTGCTATGATTTTGAATACTTAATGTACACAAACTTCATTAATAAGTTCTTATTTATACTTTGAAAATGAAACCCAATGTTATTTCACTGCAGCGTCCGCCTCCAGCCAGTCCAGCAGTGGTCAGCCTACCTCCGTCGTTGTGTGGTGGTCTGGTCAGCCTAATGTGATGCACTACTCATTGGTGAAACCGTCAAAGGGTCAGTAATGTTTTTGTGTGGTCAGTGGCATTGACATGATTTGACATTTTCAGTGACACTGATGTTTGCATGGTCAGTGATGTTGACATTTGATGTTTGCATGGTCAGTGATGTTGACATTTGATGTTTGCATGGTCAGTGATGTCAAGAGACATTGATGTGGTAAATGACATTTGTACTGGTTGTGACAGTTGTAGTTGATAGAGACTGTGACATCAACAATCTACATGGGTGTTGACATTTAATGTAGTCAAGAGACATTGATGTGGTTAATGACATTTGTACTGGTTGTGACAGTTGTAGTTGATAGAGACTGTGACATCAACAATCAACATGGGTGTTGACATTTAATGTAGTCAAGATACATTGATGTGGTCATTGTCATTTGTACTAGTTGTGACAGTTGTAGTTGATAGAGACTGTGACATCAACAATCAACATGAGTGTTGACATTTAATGTAGTCAAGATACATTGATGTGGTCATTGTCATTTGTACTAGTTGTGACAGTTGTAGTTGATAGAGACTGTGACATCAACAATCAACATGGGTGTTGACATTTAATGTAGTCAAGATACATTGATGTGGTTAATGACATTTGTACTGGTTGTGACAGTTGTAGTTGATAGAGACTGTGACATCAACAATCAACATGGGTGTTGACATTTAATGTAGTCAAGATACATTGATGTGGTCATTGTCATTTGTACTAGTTGTGACAGTTGTATTTGATAGAGAGTTGTGTGTTGTAGTTGATAGAGACTGTGACATCAACAATCAACATGAGTGTTGACATTTAATGTAGTCAAGATACATTGATGTGGTCATTGTCATTTGTACTAGTTGTGACAGTTGTATTTGATAGAGACTGTGACATCAACAATCAACATGGGTGTTGACATTTAATGTAGTCAAGATACATTGATGTGGTCATTGTCATTTGTACTAGTTGTGACAGTTGTATTTGATAGAGACTGTGACATCAACAATCAACATGGGTGTTGACATTTAATGTAGTCAAGAGACATTGATGTGGTCATTGTCATTTGTACTAGTTGTGACAGTTGTATTTGATAGAGACTGTGACATCAACAATCAACATGGGTGTTGACATTTAATGTAGTCAAGAGACATTGATGTGGTCATTGTCATTTGTACTAGTTGTGACAGTTGTATTTGATAGAGTCTGTGACATCAACAATCAACATGGGTGTTGACATTTAATGTAGTCAAGAGACATTGATGTGGTCATTGTCATTTGTACTAGTTGTGACAGTTGTATTTGATAGAGACTGTGACATCAACAATCAACATGGGTGTTGACATTTAATGTAGTCAAGATACATTGATGTGGTCATTGTCATTTGTACTAGTTGTGACAGTTGTATTTGATAGAGACTGTGACATCAACAATCAACATGGGTGTTGACATTTAATGTAGTCAAGAGACATTGATGTGGTCATTGTCATTTGTACTAGTTGTGACAGTTGTAGTTGATAGAGACTGTGACATCAACAATCAACATGGGTGTTGACATTTAATGTAGTCAAGAGACACTGATGTGGTCATTGTCATTTGTACTAGTTGTGACAGTTGTAGTTGATAGAGTCTGTGACATCAACAATCAACATGGGTGTTGACATTTAATGTAGTCAAGAGACATTGATGTGGTCAATGACATTTGTACTAGTTGTGACAGTTGTAGTTGATAGAGTCTGTGACATCAACAATCAACATGGGTGTTGACATTTAATGTAGTCAAGAGACATTGATGTGGTCAATGACATTTGTACTAGTTGTGACAGTTGTAGTTGATAGAGTCTGTGACATCAACAATCAACATGGGTGTTGACATTTAATGTAGTCAAGAGACATTGATGTGGTCAATGACATTTGTACTAGTTGTGACAGTTGTAGTTGATAGAGTCTGTGACATCAACAATCAACATGGGTGTTGACATTTAATGTAGTCAAGAGACATTGATGTGGTCAATGACATTTGTACTGGTTGTGACAGTTGTATTTGATAGAGACTGTGACATCAACAATCTACATGGGTGTTGACATTTAATGTAGTCAAGAGACATTGATGTGGTCATTGTCATTTGTACTAGTTGTGACAGTTGTATTTGATAGAGACTGTGACATCAACAATCAACATGGGTGTTGACATTTAATGTAGTCAAGAGACATTGATGTGGTCATTGTCATTTGTACTAGTTGTGACAGTTGTAGTTGATAGAGTCTGTGACATCAACAATCTACATGAGTGTTGACATTTAATGTAGTCAAGATACATTGATGTGGTCATTGTCATTTGTACTAGTTGTGACAGTTGTAGTTGATAGAGACTGTGACATCAACAATCTACATGGGTGTTGACATTTAATGTAGTCAAGATACATTGATGTGGTCAATGACATTTGTACTAGTTGTGACAGTTGTATTTGATACAGACTGTGACATAAACAATCTACATGGGTGTTGACATTTAATGTAGTCAAGATACATTGATGTGGTCAATGACATTTGTACTAGTTGTGACAGTTGTATTTGATAGAGACTGTGACTTAAACAATCTACATGGGTGTTGACATTTAATGTAGTCAAGATACATTGATGTGGTCATTGACATTTGTACTAGTTGTGACAGTTGTATTTGATGAGACTGTGACATCAACGAAATCAACATGGGTGTTGACATTTAGTATGGTCGGGGCGACGATGTGGTCATTGTCATTTTGTACTGGATTTAGCTGACAGTTGTATTTGATAGGAGTCTGTGACATCAACAATCCAACATGAGTGTTGACATTTATTAACTAGTCCAAAGAGATACATTGGTAATTCATTGTCATTTTGTACCTAGATTTGTGACAGTTGTATTTGATAGAGACTGTGACATTCAACAATCAACATAGATTGTTTGACATTTAATGTAGTCAAGAGACATTGATGTGGTTAATGACATTTGTACTGGTTGTGACAGTTGTAGTTGATAGAGACTGTGACATCAACAATCAACATGGGTGTTGACATTTAATGTAGTCAAGATACATTGATGTGGTCATTGTCATTTGTACTAGTTGTGACAGTTGTATTTGATAGAGTCTGTGACATCAACAATCAACATGGATGTTGACATTTAATGTAGTCAAGAGACATTGATGTGGTCAATATCATTTGTACTAGTTGTGACAGTTGTATTTGATAGAGACTGTGACATCAACAATCAACATGGGTGTTGACATTTAATGTAGTCAAGATACATTGATGTGGTCAATATCATTTGTACTAGTTGTGACAGTTGTATTTGATAGAGACTGTGACATCAACAATCAACATGGGTGTTGACATTTAATGTAGTCAAGATACATTGATGTGGTCATTGTCATTTGTACTAGTTGTGACAGTTGTATTTGATAGAGACTGTGACATCAACAATCAACATGGGTGTTGACATTTAATGTAGTCAAGATACATTGATGTGGTCATTGTCATTTGTACTAGTTGTGACAGTTGTATTTGATAGAGACTGTGACATCAACAATCAACATGGGTGTTGACATTTAATGTAGTCAAGAGACATTGATGTGGTCATTGTCTTTTGTACTAGTTGTGACAGTTGTATTTGATAGAGACTGTGACATCAACATGGGTGTTGACATTTAATGTAGTCAAGAGACATTGATGTGGTCATTGTCATTTGTACTAGTTGTGACAGTTGTATTTGATAGAGTCTGTGACATCAACAATCAACATGGATGTTGACATTTAATGTAGTCAAGAGACATTGATGTGGTCAATGACATTTGTACTAGTTGTGACAGTTGTATTTGATAGAGACTGTGACATCAACAATCAACATGGGTGTTGACATTTAATGTAGTCAAGATACATTGATGTGGTCAATATCATTTGTACTAGTTGTGACAGTTGTATTTGATAGAGACTGTGACATCAACAATCAACATGGGTGTTGACATTTAATGTAGTCAAGATACATTGATGTGGTCATTGTCATTTGTACTAGTTGTGACAGTTGTAGTTGATAGAGACTGTGACATCAACAATCAACATGGGTGTTGACATTTAATGTAGTCAAGAGACACTGATGTGGTCATTGTCATTTGTACTAGTTGTGACAGTTGTAGTTGATAGAGTCTGTGACATCAACAATCTACATGGGTGTTGACATTTAATGTAGTCAAGATACATTGATGTGGTCATTGTCATTTGTACTAGTTGTGACAGTTGTAGTTGATAGAGACTGTGACATCAACAATCAACATGGGTGTTGACATTTAATGTAGTCAAGATACATTGATGTGGTCATTGTCATTTGTACTAGTTGTGACAGTTGTAGTTGATAGAGACTGTGACATCAACAATCAACATGGGTGTTGACATTTAATGTAGTCAAGATACATTGATGTGGTCATTGTCATTTGTACTAGTTGTGACAGTTGTATTTGATAGAGTCTGTGACATCAACAATCAACATGGATGTTGACATTTAATGTAGTCAAGAGACATTGATGTGGTCAATATCATTTGTACTAGTTGTGACAGTTGTATTTGATAGAGACTGTGACATCAACAATCAACATGGGTGTTGACATTTAATGTAGTCAAGATACATTGATGTGGTCAATATCATTTGTACTAGTTGTGACAGTTGTATTTGATAGAGACTGTGACATCAACAATCAACATGGGTGTTGACATTTAATGTAGTCAAGATACATTGATGTGGTCATTGTCATTTGTACTAGTTGTGACAGTTGTATTTGATAGAGACTGTGACATCAACAATCAACATGGGTGTTGACATTTAATGTAGTCAAGAGACATTGATGTGGTCATTGTCATTTGTACTAGTTGTGACAGTTGTATTTGATAGAGACTGTGACATCAACAATCAACATGGATGTTGACATTTAATGTAGTCAAGAGACATTGATGTGGTCATTGTCATTTGTACTAGTTGTGACAGTTGTATTTGATAGAGACTGTGACATCAACAATCAACATAGGTGTTGACATTTAATGTAGTCAAGATACATTGATGTGGTCATTGTCATTTGTACTAGTTGTGACAGTTGTAATTGATAGAGACTGTGACATCAACAATCAACATGGGTGTTGACATTTAATGTAGTCAAGAGACATTGATGTGGTCATTGTCATTTGTACTAGTTGTGACAGTTGTATTTCATAGAGACTGTGACATCAACAATCAACATGGGTGTTGACATTTAATGTAGTCAATATACATTGATGTGGTCATTGTCATTTGTACTAGTTGTGACAGTTGTATTTGATAGAGACTGTGACATCAGCAATCAACATGGGTGTTGACATTTAATGTAGTCAATATACATTGATGTGGTCATTGTCATTTGTACTAGTTGTGACAGTTGTATTTGATAGAGACTGTGACATCAACAATCAACATGGGTGTTGACATTTAATGTAGTCAATATACATTGATGTGGTCATTGTCATTTGTACTAGTTGTGACAGTTGTATTTGATAGAGACTGTGACATCAACAATCAACATGGGTGTTGACATTTAATGTAGTCAAGAGACATTGATGTGGTCATTGTCATTTGTACTAGTTGTGACAGTTGTATTTGATAGAGACTGTGACATCAACAATCAACATGGGTGTTGACATTTAATGTAGTCAAGAGACATTGATGTGGTCAATGACATTTGTACTAGTGACAGTTGTATTTGACATGGTCAGTGACAGTTGATGTATTTATTTTATAACGCTGTACCAATTGATAAATACTGATGGATCAAATAAAACTAACATGGCAAAATATATTATATATATATATTATATATATATAATTATATATATATATATATACATGTATATATATATATATGATTATATATATATAATATATTGAAGTGAACAGAAACAAAGAAAGCCCCAACAACTTATTCTGTGTTTTAGAGTCAAGAGCAGACATAGTCTGGCCACTGTCCAGTCCCGTAGTGACCAGTTGTGTTTCCTTGGCGACAGAGTTCCTTGCTCTTGCACTAGACAACAACAACATCATCATTTGGAACAACTACTTCGGTGAGTGTTTGTTTGTGTAAAGCATACTTACTATATAACTCACTTATTAATTAGTTGATCCCATCTCGAATCAGGTGTATTAATGCTCAAATATATACTGCAAATGTACCCATTTGGCGTAAGATTACTTTCATTTAAAATCATTGAAAGAATTTAATTGATAAATAAATTGGGTATCTGGTGAAAATATGAATCCAAAAATATGCAATAGATAGCCCGACGATTTCACTAATAAATTAAAGTTTGGAAATATTTTTAACAAAAACTCATAAGCCTATATTCACAATTCACACAGTACAGCGTTGAGCATTAGTGAACCTGATCCGAGAGTGATATGATAATTATCCATTGCAGGCATGCCAAGTAAGACAGTGCACCTGGAGACCCAGGGGAAGGTGATGAAGATGTATCTACTTGACCCTGGCGTCTGTCAGCAAGACATGGTGACCTTCCCCCCCTACCCCACTGACAGCAACAAGTGTCTCCTGGTCATCTCCACTGATGGACAGATGGACAGAATCCCTTACGGGATGAATGAAGTCAACTCACCAACAACGGAAGTGTTTCCAAGGTAACGGTTTACATATTCGTAAGACACTCAGATGGTGTTTCATGAGAACAGCTTATATTTCTCTCAGCATGCAATGTAAGTTTTAAGTTTCAAATTTGTACATCTGACTCTGTAAAACAGTCCTAGGGTTGTTTTCATGTGTGGATAAGAACGTTGTTTATGCTAAAATGATTGTCTTAGCATATATACAAGTGTTGAATAAACTTTCATTCGATTAGCTTCTGCTTGCATCTGTTTTAGAGCTGAAAAAGAAGACAACTTCCCGACCTTGGTGAAGTCTCTGTCACAGTTCCCACAACTTGTGAGTTCCATTTGAACTTCTTACATTTATCATAACTACACATGTTGTGTACACCTACTTTGTGTACACCTACTTTGTGTACACCTACTTTGTGTACACCTACTTTGTGTACACCTACTTTGTTCTCTGTTCAATTGGAAATAAACAAATTGAACTATCTCTTAACTATTGTATAGTTGCACTTGTTATGCCTGGTCCTTGGTTGTCTTTGCTCAAATATATGTACATATGAATATGTATATCATTGTAATGTGAAGAAATTGATAAAACAATGAGTGTATATTTACAATAAGTGTACAATATGAGTACAATATGTGTACAATATATGTACAATATATGTACAATATGTGTACTTTCACAAGATTAAACTGGCAGCTCAGTTATTGAATCTGGTGTTCTTAAGGAATTAATATTGGCAGCCTTTTTTCAGAACAACTCTCCAAGCTCACCTGTGTAATATTTAGTGATCGATCGCCAGGTGGCATCATGGTCATATGAACATTAAACATTTAAGTTTGACATGGCCATTAACAATATTCTGTTTGTATGTCATCAGGTTATGTTCTACTATAACATTTTCCTATTTGTGTTTTGTATTCAGTGCATTAGATACAGACTGAATAGATAATATCCTTCGTTATAATTATGCACGTATTACTATACCATAATTTAGACAGGCTCATAGCATACATGGCCTGGCCCTATTCAGTTGTACAGTTGCGATCTTGGATTAAAGTCTGGGTTTGGTTTCTACCATGAGGCTTACGCCGCGTGCAAATGTATCGTGTCGTTTCGTGACGTGTTCATTGAGCTCTTACGCTACCTGCCCACTTGGCCAGGTGTAAGGTATTCGTGGCGTAAGGTGAGGGTTGACCAGGCTCATCCTGGCTGTCTTCTTCGCTCTGCACTAGTGAACGCAGTGGTTCAAGGAACGTTCCGAGTGGTTCAGCTATATCCCAAACTAAACATATGGGACCAACACTGGCATGGTTAAATGCCAGGTTATGGTCGAATGTCATGAACAATTCAATGATCGCTGCATCTTAAGATATTCCAGAACAGTTATGTAAATGAAACGTGTGGTGATGAAGCAGCACCCAATGTTGAGAGTAAACAGCCATGAGAAAATAAGAATTATGAAACAGCCAGATGCAGCTACATGTCAGAAAATAAGATGTGCGTTAGACTACAGTAACGCACATTGTTTGTAGACTTTGTTAACTAAGGCCCCTCCACCGAGATGGTTTTGTTGGTGTGTCAGGAAATAGTGTCCTCGGTGATATGGTGGTGACTTTTAATTTTGAAAAGCTCTTTAAATTAACAACATATTCTGTTTAATGGTGGATTTTCCTTATGAGGTCATTGTCTTAGTGAAGCTCCTTAAATTTAACAACATATTCTCTTTAATGGTGGATTTTCCTTACGGGGTCATTGTCTTAGTGAAGCTCCTTAAATTTAACAACATATTCTCTTTAATGGTGGATTTTCCTTACGGGGTCATTGTCTTAGTGAAGCTCCTTAAATTTAACAACATATTCTCTTTAATGGTGGATTTTCCTTACGGGGTCATTGTCTTAGTGAAGCTCCTTAAATTTAACAACATATTCTCTTTAATGGTGGATTTTCTTTACGAGGTCATTGTCTTAGTGAAGCAGTCTACAGATATGACTGTTTAATTTATTTCTTACAGATTGTGACATTCCACAAAAATGGACAAGTTTTTATCGGGGACATCATTATGAGGAAAGTTCTGTGTGAAGTGAAACTTCCAAACACCTACAGTTTGAAATCACCATGGCAACCCTGTGCAGCTTCAGCGGGCAACGGGCAAATGCTGTATCTCCAAGGTAACACATATTTGATTCCGTTCAAATCACAAAGGGGAGAGTTTGGAGATTGGTGAATGTAACTTGTCACTCTGTATTTCGCTCAGAGTCAGAACGTTGCTATTTGCACATCTTTTTACAGATCCACAGAAAGTGTGTGTATGTGCGCCCGCGCATGAGTGTGAAAGTGTGTGTATGTGCGCCCGCGCATGAGTGTGAAAGTGAGTGTATGTGCGCCCGCGCATGAGTGTGAAAGTGTGTGTATGTGCGCCCGCGCATGAGTGTGAAAGTGTGTGTATGTGCGCCTGTGCATGAGTGTGAAAGTGTGTGTGTGCGCCCGCGCATGAGTGAAAGTGTGTGTATGTGCGCCCGTGCATGAGTGTGAAAGTGTGTGTATGTGCACCAGCGCATATGAAGTGTGAAAGTGTGTATGTGCGCCACATGAGTGTGAAAGTGTGTGTATGTCCACCGCGCATGAGTGTGAAAGTGTGTGTATGTGCGCCCGGCGCATGAGTGTGAAGTGTGTGTAATGGCCCGTGCATGAGTGTGAAAGTGTGTATGTCGCCCGCGCATGAGGTGTAAGTTGTGTATGGCCAGCGCATGAGTGTGAAAGTGTGTGTATGTGCACCCGCGCGTGAGTGTGGAAAAGATGTGTATGTCGCGTGCATGAGTGTAATTATTTATGCGCCGTGCAAAGTGTGAAAGATGTGTATATGTGCGTCCGCGCATGAGTGTTAAAGTGTGTGTATGTGCACCCGCGCATGAGTGTGAAAGTGTGTGTATGTGCACCCGCGCATGAGTGTTAAAGTGTGTGTATGTGCACCCGTGCATGAGTGTTAAAGTGTGTGTATGTGCAACCGCGCATGAGTGTGAAAGTGTGTGTATGTGCGCCCGCGCATGAGTGTGAAAGTGTGTGTATGTGCGTCTGCGCATGAGTGTTAAAGTGTGTGTATGTGCACCCGCGCATGAGTGAAAGTGTGTGTATGTGCACCCGCGCATGAGTGTTAAAGTGTGTGTATGTGCACCCGTGCATGAGTGTTAAAGTGTGTGTATGTGCAACCGCGCATGAGTGTTAAAGTGTGTGTATGTGCACCCGCGCATGAGTGTTAAAGTGTGTGTATGTGCACCCGCGCATGAGTGTGAAAGTGTGTGTATGTGCACCCACGCATGAGTGGGAAAGTGTGTGTATGTGCACCCGCGCATGAGTGTGAAAGTGTGTGTATGTGCACCCGCGCATGAGTGTTAAAGTGTGTGTATGTGCACCCGCGCATGAGTGTGAAAGTGTGTGTATGTGCACCCGTGCATGAGTGTGAAAGTGTGTGTATGTGCGCCCGCGCAAGTGTGTGTGAAAGTGTGTCAGAAATATAAAAAAAAAATGATGCCTGGAACAGCACACCACCATGGGAAACTTTTTTACAGAGCCATAGAAAGTGTGTTTGTGTGTGTGTGTGTGTGAGTGTGTGTGTGCATCCGTGTCAGAAATGACAAAAAAGTTATTCCTGCAACAGAAAACCACCATGAATATTTCACAACCTAGGAGGTAATGCTTCCCAATGCTTAAGTATCTTGGGGGTAAACAATAGATGCCTCGTAGGCAGGAGTCATGAATGAGTAGGCTCATTAGACTTCAGTGGTAACATTATTTTAACATGTATGCATGTACACCAGCTTATTCCTTCCCGTCGGCATGAATGCTTGTTTTTATTTGTTCTCGAGCACGATTAACATAGATGTAGATGTAACAGAGGAAAAAGAGCAAGATAAACCAAACGTCCCCACTTATGAAACTAATGATGTAACAATTAAGTTTTATTGTACTGAATGCTCCCTGTTTTATGATATAAGAAGCCGCATCCCAGCTTTGGTTGGCTCTACTGATAAAATATGTCACAGTCTCACAGAGCTGGACAAATGTGTTGTGATTCTGTACGTTTACATCATGAGATATGTACATTATAACATAAATACTCTCACATAGATCTAGATCCTAGAAGAAATTGAAAAATATAAAGGAACACTGTCAAAAGGATCAGTGTTTTTTTTAATTAAACTACAATCTTTGAATGCTGAAGCAGAATTGCTATCAGCATATCAGTTTTACCTCCAAGCGTTGTTTCAGCTGCAGGTTATACTGCCAGTAAGTTACCTCCAAGGTAGATCATGTCAGTAGGCTTAACTTGGTGTCATGCATAGGGTATTGTTACGCCAGCCTCAAAATAGGTGCTCCCTACCGGTTATTTGGCAAGGCAATACTGTATTCAATGCCTGATGGTGAATAATTGTTGTCCCTCCCTTTCTGTTTCATTAACTGTAACAAAAGAAAATGGGAGTTCAAGTGAGATAACAAAGTTACACGGGAAGTTTGCCAGATGCAAAAACTGTTCACGTCATCAATTGTTTGTTGACATTTCACTATTGCAGGAACAAAAACCGACGGTGAAACCAGTGATGAAATATTCGTCTTCACTCTGCGCTCCTTCCCAAGTCTTGACAGATACCGCCTGAAGACACAGGCTGAGGTGCCTCAGATCATCCACAACACACTGTCTCAACGAGTGAACATGCTCTTCAAAGACAGGCAAGTACACATAACAGTTGGTCATTCTGTGCAGTGTCTCTGACGTATGTGACCTGTCACACAGTTGGTCATTCTGTGCAGTGTTTCTGGTGTATGTGACCTGTCACACAGTTGGTCATTCTGTGCAGTGTCTCTGGCCTATGTGACCTGTCACACAGTTGGTCATTCTGTGCAGTGTTTCTGGTGTATGTGACCTGTCACACAGTTGGTCATTCTGTGCAGTGTCTCTGGCGTATGTGACCTGTCACACAGTTGGTCATTCTATGCAGTGTCTCTGGCGTATGTGACCTGTCACACAGTTGGTCATTCTGTGCAGTGTTTCTGGTATATGTGACCTGTCACACAGTTGGTCATTCTGCGCAGTGTCTCTGACGTATGTGACCTGTCACACAGTTGGTCATTCTGTGCAGTGTTTCTGGTGTATGTGACCTGTCACACAGTTGGTCATTCTGTGCAGTGTCTCTGGCGTATGTGACCTGTCACACAGTTGGTCATTCTGTGCAGTGTCTCTGGCGTATGTGACCTGTCACACAGTTGGTCATTCTGTGCAGTGTCTCTGGCGTATGTGACCTGTCACACAGTTGGTCATTCTGTGCAGTGTCTCTGGCGTATGTGACCTGTCACACAGTTGGTCATTCTGTGCAGTGTCTCTGGCGTATGTGACCTGTCACACAGTTGGTCATTCTGTGCAGTGTTTCTGGCGTATGTGACCTGTCACACAGTTGGTCATTCTGTGCAGTGTCTCTGGCGTATGTGACCTGTCACACAGTTGGTCATTCTATGCAGTGTCTCTGGTGTATGTGACCTGTCACACAGTTGGTCATTCTGTGCAGTGTCTCTGGCGTATGTGACCTGTCACACAGTTGGTCATTCTGTGCAGTGTCTCTGGCCTATGTGACCTGTCACACAGTTGGTCATTCTGTGCAGTGTCTCTAACGTATGTGACCTGTCACACAGGTGGTCATTCTGTGCAGTGTTTCTGGCGTATGTGACCTGTCACACAGTTGGTCATTCTGTGCAGTGTTTCTGACGTATGTGACCTGTCACACAGTTGGTCATTCTATGCAGTGTCTCTGGCATATGTGACCTGTCACACAGTTGGTCATTCTATGCAGTGTTTCTGGTGTATGTGACCTGTCACACAGTTGGTCATTCTGTGCAGTGTCTGACGTATGTGACCTGTCACACAGTTGGTCATTCTGTGCAGTGTCTCTGGCATATGTGACCTGTCACACAGTTGGTCATTCTGTGCAGTGTCTCTGGCGTATGTGACCTGTCACACAGTTGGTCATTCTGTGCAGTGTCTCTGACGTATGTGACCTGTCACACAGTTGGTCATTCTGTGCAGTGTCTCTGGCGTATGTGACCTGTCACACAGTTGGTCATTCTGTGCAGTGTCTCTGGCGTATGTGACCTGTCACACAGTTGGTCATTCTGTGCAGTGTCTCTGGCGTATGTGACCTGTCACACAGTTGGTCATTCTGTGCAGTGTCTCTGGCGTATGTGACCTGTCACACAGTTGGTCATTCTGTGCAGTGTCTCTGGCGTATGTGACCTGTCACACAGTTGGTCATTCTGTGCAGTGTCTCTGGCCTATGTGACCTGTCACACAGTTGGTCATTCTGTGCAGTGTCTCTAACGTATGTGACCTGTCACACAGTTGGTCATTCTGTGCAGTGTCTCTGGCGTATGTGACCTGTCACACAGTTGGTCATTCTGTGCAGTGTCTGACGTATGTGACCTGTCACACAGGTGGTCATTCTGTGCAGTGTTTCTGGCGTATGTGACCTGTCACACAGTTGGTCATTCTGTGCAGTGTCTGACCTATGTGACCTGTCACACAGTTGGTCATTCTGTGCAGTGTCTCTGACGTATGTGACCTGTCACACAGTTGGTCATTCTATGCAGTGTTTCTGGCGTATGTGACCTGTCACACAGTTGGTCATTCTGTGCAGTGTTTCTGACGTATGTGACCTGTCACACAGTTGGTCATTCTATGCAGTGTCTCTGGCGTATGTGACCTGTCACACAGTTGGTCATTCTGTGCAGTGTCTCTGGCGTATGTGACCTGTCACACAGTTGGTCATTCTGTGCAGTGTTTCTGGTGTATGTGACCTGTCACACAGTTGGTCATTCTGTGCAGTGTCTGACGTATGTGACCTGTCACACAGTTGGTCATTCTATGCAGTGTCTCTGGCGTATGTGACCTGTCACACAGTTGGTCATTCTATGCAGTGTCTCTGGCGTATGAGACCTGTCACACAGTTGGTCATTCTATGCAGTGTCTCTGGCATATGTGACCTGTCACACAGTTGGTCATTCTATGCAGTGTCTCTGATGTATGTGACCTGTCACACAGTTGGTCATTCTATGCAGTGTCTCTGGCATATGTGACCTGTCACACAGTTGGTCATTCTATGCAGTGTCTCTGGCATATGTGACCTGTCACACAGTTGGTCATTCTATGCAGTGTCTCTGACGTATGTGACCTGTCACACAGTTGGTGATTCTATGCAGTGTCTCTGGCGTATGTGACCTGTCGCAACATTGTTAAATTGATTTTTGCACCTTTTGGGATTCCACATGTCATGAGTTAAAAAAATAATTCCTAACTTGTTGAAATATCTTGTGTTGTTTTTGATTTATTACTAAAAATGAAGAATTTATAAAGAAAATAAACAATAAAATTTATATATAAGTGATGTCTTGAGAAACAAGATGATATTTTGACTCGTCTACTTTTTAATATGTTTGTGTTAGTGCATGCATTTTATCTGTTCAGGGTTATTTGTTGAGGAAAATCAATTTCATATTGAAAGATGAAATTATAATTTGATGCCAAATTCAAAAAAGATTATGGGACATGACCTAGAGAGCTGTATTTGGCTCGTGTGCCGAATAGGCCTGTGTGACTTTATACCCGGTTCACTGTGACGGTCACATATCATGCCGATGCTGTCAGAGTTCTCAGCAAAACTCCCCTCAACCCCATGTATATTTTAATATGCTAACTTGGAGGCACCGTGAGTGGATCTCCTCCCAAGTGCTAAAGTTCTTATACTTCTTTCTATGTTCAGTCGTGTCCTTGCACCATTGGCCTCTCATGTTTCACAATACATTTTAAAATAAACTTTGAATGCACCTAATAGGAATAGATAATGACCACAGTAACAACACATTCCCCTTGTATGCATTTGTGGCATGTTAATTTTAATATAATTATTGTAGTTTGTTCATCTACATTGTCTGTGTTTAGTTAATGAGTGATCGATGACTGACACCTTCATTCTGTCTACCAGGATGGTGCAACATAGTGCACGAGTTTCTCGCATGCAAGCCAGGTGGCGCCAGTTGAGGGTCGAACTTGACGTCATGAAGCACTTGCAGGAATGCAAGTGATGCTGCATGTGAAGAAATCTGATGTCATAACTGAACACTTGTGTGTGTTGTTTATACAAACTTTGATTACTCAAATATCCAAAAAAGATTGACCCGTGATAGAGACCCCCATGTCCCCACCCCAAGAAACAGTCCTATGACATAACTTGAACTGTTCCATCATCATGTGCAGAATTTATAGCTCGTCTCCGATTGGTACACTAGTTGAAACTAGTTTTAGGGCATAATGTGATATATATCCATTTTCTGACAAAAACTGTTCTTCATCCTCAGGTCATAAATGAAAACTTGTACTTGATATTAGAATGTCTGAAGAAAAACAAATCTTAGTGACTGACAGCACGGGCTGAATTATATATATGTAATATTTGCATTCTTTGTCCTAATGTCAGTTATGGATGGACTCCAGCTTAGTCCCCCACACTCTAAGTTAACAAACATGTACTCTAGCTGGTTATGAATTGTTTATATAACTGTTTTGTTATTTACTGTGAATGATTTGTTTGTATATTTATTGTATGAAATGGTCAACGAAATAAAAACGTTTGACATTGATTCTCAGACTGGTTGTAAACTTTTTTATAAATAAAAAACCGAATAAAACCATTTTCATCAACCTGTTTTATTGTAAAAATGACATAGATGTAACTATACTGGGGAGTCATATACAGGACACGTTAGATTACTCATCACAGGACCTGCAGCCTCTCAAGAATTCTCCTGCTACAAACAACTATTCCACAATCATGCCTTTCAATATCACGAGAACACCCTTCATGTTTCAGTCCCGGGGCGAGACAAGATGACGTGATCAACACTTTACCAAGTTATTGTGATTTCTTACCGAGTACGACTGTTGTCTGTTAAACTTACTATAGATCTCACAGGTGACATTGACAGGTGTCCAGGACCCCCATACACCCAGGTGACATTGACAGGTGTCCAGGACCCCCCACACTCCCAGGTGACATTGACAGGTGTCCAGGACCCCCACACTCCCAGGTGACATTGACAGGTGTCCAGGACCCCCACACTCCCAGGTGACATTGACAGGTGTCCAGGACCCCCCACACTCCCAGGTGACATTGACATGTGTCCAGGACCCCCATACACCCAGGTGACATTGACAGGTGTCCAGGACCCCCCACACTCCCAGGTGACATTGACAGGTGTCCAGGACCCCCACACTCCCAGGTGACATTGACATGTGTCCAGGACCCCCATACACCCAGGTGACATTGACAGGTGTCCAGGACTCCCCACACTCCCAGGTGACATTGACAGGTGTCCAGGACCCCCATACACCCAGGTGACATTGACAGGTGTCCAGGACCCCCCACACTCCCAGGTGACATTGACATGTGTCCAGGTCCCCCCACACTACCAGGTGACATTGACAGGTGTCCAGGACCCCCCACACTACCAGGTGACATTGACAGGTGTCCAGGACCCCCTCACTCCCAAGTGACACTGACAGGTGTCCAAGAACCCCTCACTTCCAGGTGACATTGACAGGTGTCAAGGTTCCTCCTCACTTCCAGATGACATTGACAGGTGTCAAGGTTCCCCCTCACTTCCAGGTAACATTGACAGGTGTCAAGGTTCCCCCTCACTCCCAGGTAACATTGACAGGTGTCAAGGTTCCCCCTCACTCCCAGGTAACATTGACAGGTGTCAAGGTTCCCCCTCATTCCCAGGTGACATTGACAGGTGTCAAGGTTCCCCCTCATTTACAGGTGACATTTCCAGGTGACAAGGTTCGCCCTCACTCCCAGGTGACATTGACAGGTGAATTACTGATAAGCTACACTTAAATGAATGGGCCCGCCATGGCAGTTTGGTGAACAAAAATTACAACATTCTCTTCAACGTTGTCAATCTGCATCAACAGGTTCGTGTCGGAGAGAACAGAGCGTCAACACTAACAATCTGGTGACACAGTGTCGTTTATCTGTGGTCAGAGCGCCGACGTCGACGTTCTGGTGATGGACTACGTCGAGATCTGTGACTGTCGCCACTGGAATGTCAAACATAACAACAGTATTAACACCGGCAAATAACCAGATATTACACGTACATACAGAGATATCTCTGATATATTTGTTATGTAACTATGAGAAATATATAAACTTTTTGTTGTTAAAAAGACATCACATTTAAATTCTCTTTCTTAGTAATCAATGAAACAAATAGCTTTCAATTCACTAAACTTTGTTATTTGAGTTAAACAGATTACTAACACACACATATATATATACCCAGTACCCACTAAATAAACTTCTGCTATCACCTATTTTACTAGTCTCCTCTGCTTGTTATTGAGATGAAAACAAAACATTACTGCATGTTTGACTAAAAATAATGGTAATGATGGTTTATAATGAAAACGAATATCTTCAAAAGTAATTTTTTTTAATGATGGTTTATAACGAAAACGAATATCTTCAAAAGTATAATTTTTTTGTAATGATACAATCTGTGGTGTCAGCCGTGCCCGTGTATGTGCATGCATGCATTGGTGAGTGTCATGGTATGTGTGTGTATGTGCGTTTAAGAGCGTGGTGAGTGTGTGCACACATGGGATTGCACACCTCTTTTTTGATGGGCCTCTCACGAAACACCAGTCAACGTTGATCTTCTGCCCGAGGATTTCGCTTCCATTCAAGTTCTCAATGGCTTTCTGTGCCTCTCCAAATGTCTCGTACTCCACCAGAGCATAGCCCTGCGTACAACAATACACAGAGCTTCAGTCCCATTTCGAATCAACAGTGGTAGTGACAAGGACTGCATAGACTCTAGCTGCGACTACAGACTTTAGTGAATCTACACAACCTACTGTACAACTCAACAGGTTACATATCTACATTTGTTTTTGCATATTAAAAACCACATAGAAAAACTTCCAGTTTTCAGTTTCTCGTTAAAGATACACATACAAATGGATATACAAAATATGAAATTCTAAATTGTTGGCCTAAACATGAGATCAACAGATGGCACCAACATTGTGATTTTCTAAACAAAATAATTATTGTACACTAGCATTAATTATCAATATCGTTTCCAAATATTATGATATTATAACTGGTGGCCTAAACACGAGATCAATAGATGACATTGTGATTTTCTAAACAAACATAAATATTGTGTACTAACATTAATTGCTTCCCAATACCATGTTAGACACTGGATACTGTCCTGCCTGGAATTACTACGATCCTTTACACAGGTATTGCTGCTCAGGTTGCAAGTGGTGAGCCCGTCATATACAGTCCATAATCATCTTTAGATATTATACATTTCAGGAAAATGCCCACACAAAAACTTTATTATGTTACAAAAATACAATACATACACTGGGACTGCATTTTGAAGTAGTAAATAGTAATGCACTGTATTATCAATATCGCAGTGTTGCAAATGCATATAGGGTTATAGCAAAAGCACCACAGTGACTACAGATACATAGATGTTTAAATGAATATGTAAACGTGACAGAATCGGATCCTAGACGACACACACCTTCAGGTAGCCTGTCCGTCGATCCAGATTCATGTGAAGGTTTTTGATCTCGCCGTAGTCGGCAAACTTGTCTATGATATCATCCTCCTGTGCTTCTTCCTGTACATTCGTGATGAACAGGATCCAACCCTCCACCGCTGGAAGAGAACACACAGTCGTATCACATGATCCAACAGAACACACAGTCGTATCACATGATCCAAAAGAATACACCGTCATATCACAGGATCCAACAGAACACAAACATATGACAAGAACACAATCATATCCCAGGATCCAGATCTCCACAGCTGCAAGAGAACACAGTCATATCACAGAATCCAACAAAACACAGTCATATGATTCATATCACAGGATCCAACTGAGCAGTCATGTCACAGGATCCAACAGAACACACATTCATATCACAGGCAGAATGCACAATGGCTTTAGCTGACAGGTAGTCTGTTGGACTGGCCGACAACTAGTCCTGATTTGTTTTGCTAGTCCTTAAAATAAATGTCCCAGGTACCACCAAACTGTTGTATCATATGTGACAGTTATGACAAATAGTAAAACTAAAAGTGGCTTTATTTCATAAAGAAAACAAGCCGTTTCTCATTTCAATTAAATGTTCAACTAAATGTGTCATTAATAGAAACAAATACGTGTAATTTTGTAGATTGCAGTCATCAGAATAAATAACTAGTTTAATCATGGACAGCAGACGGCAATGGTGGACATGGCGATGCGAGCAGTATTTGAAGCCCGACGCTGATGAAGGACCAACATTATCGGACTACTTTGTATCATTTGGCCTATACTTTTCATCAATGTTTCCCAATGCCGACAACATTGCTGGCGTTTGGTAACTTGCGAAAATAATCACTGGTATGGGGATAACACAACTACGATGGAATAGCACGTAACAATGTCTGAAGCCAGCGCATGTATGTTTCTTCATGTCGCTCATCACTCATGGTCGCTAGTGGCACTACTAGGCTAACCGGATGTAAACAGCTGCCATTTATATATCCACGTTCAGCAAGTTTCCTATTCGATGGTCGTATGGAATATTTAACTGCATGTAATAAAATGCTATGTTATTGTCATTTTTGTTTTATTTCATCACAACACCCAACTTGCATGTATACAGCGTAAATTAATTCACATAATCCGATGGGACTCTCTAAACATGGACTAGTCAGGTCTCTGAAACTACTTGTCCGGACCTTATTTCACAGCCTGCACGGGATCCAGCAAAACACACAATCATATCACAGGATCCAGCAAAACACAATCACATCACAGGATCCAACAAAACACACAATCATATCACAGGATCCAACAAAACACACAATCATATCACAGGATCCAACAAAACGCAGTCACATCACAGGATCCAACAAAACACACAATCACATCACAGGATCCAACAAAACACACAATCACATCACAGGATCCAACAGAACACACAGTCATATCATAGGATCCAACAAAACAGAATCATACCACAGGGTCCAACAGAACACACAGTCATATCACAGGATCCAACAAAACAGAATCATACCACAGGATCCAACAGAACACACAGTCATATCACAGGATCCAACAAAACAGAATCATACCTCAGGATCCAACAGAACACACAGTGATATCACAAGATCCAACAAAACACAATCATACCACAGGATCCAACAGAACACACAATCATATCACAGAATCCAAGATACAACTGCTGCAAATGAACACACAACCATATTATAACAGGATGCACCAGGAGCCAGTCTCCCAGATGACGATGGAGATAGAGATGAAACGTTTCATAACCATTTCACACAGATATTCCCCAAGTGTTAACTAACAGTGTGTGTGTGTGTGTGTGTGTGTGTGTTTGTCCCTATGCGTGTGTGTGTGTCTGTGTGTGTGTGCCTGTGTATGTTTGTCTCTATATGTGTGTGTGCGAGTGAGTGTGTGTCACTATTCTGGCTCATTCCATAAACTATCTACGTCGACCGTTGACCTATGAACTCTGTTGAATACAGGAAGTACTTACACCTCTGGGGTCCAGGTCCTTTAGCATCATCATCCTCATCCACTTCCATTCCCTCATACTCTTCCACCTCTGTCCTCGTCCGATCTGAACAACAGACACTGTGTCATTAGTAGAAGTAAATGACAGAGAATCCTCCCCTCACTGCATGTGATGTGGTGATAGCAATGCTGGATGGAAGTGACATATGTGGCAGCATCATAACATCATAACATCATAACCAAAGCCATAACTGCACAGAACATCCCACAAACAGACAAAGTGTAGAAACTGACTTAAAATAACATGCAGTATTTACCAGAATCTCAGTATTAGGCTACATCTACAGTAATGGATCGTACCATGGTCACAAGGCAGTGTACACAGCGGCATTGCAGAGGTTTACTTATAAAAGGGTAAAAGTATGTTTTTATATAGTGCAGTATCCAGTCCTCAGGACTGTTTTACACTGTACCCCCTGGCAGACCTGTTCAATCGGACACCATCTCGACTTCTCTGGAAAGCATCCAGCCACACTGCAATTAATGCATAAAGACTATTTGAAGACAAATGACAACCAGTGTCTATAGCCAGGTACTCATTCATACAGCGGCGTGAACTGGAGCAATGTAGAGTGAACGAATTTGCCCAAGTTTTGACACTGCAGCACAGGTTTCGAAACCGGGTTATCTTGGTCGATAGTCCGAAGACACCAGAATAAAACAGGGGGTCTGCAATTATGGTTGCAGGGCTGAAGTAAATTCCAAGAGGCACTGGTATCATTCAATTCTGGAAATGGAATTTTTGAGCAAAAGGAATTGATCTTCATTTTTGTTATCTGGCCGAACACCACCTTCCAGTCAGTCCATAAACAGCAGACATGTCTTATCAGCTCACATAAACAATAGCAGGCTTTAGAAGCTAGGCCCGGTTAGTACGGGTGACTTGCTGAGGCACGAACCATGATCTAGACAAACCTCTGTGCTTAACAGAAGCCTGCTGTTAATAACTGCAGCTAGGTAGTTGGACATGTGCCATTTCCTTTTACTCTCATTTAGATAATGGCATTCATAATATTCATGTAACCTTTTTTAATGTGTTGAAAAAACCATTGGAAAAACTATAAATGGAATTATTTCGGAAAAGGAATTGATTAAAAGGAACAGAAAGAAAAACAAAATGGAACTGACAGCATAACACAGATCTTACCACCACCAAACCCCCGGCCTTTCCGCTTCTTGGCTTTTTCCTTCAGCTTCTGCAAACCCTCTGAAACAAGTCATCAACAAAATTAATTACTTGTTAAGGTATGTTTGTTTATTGATAAATTAAAGGATTCCCTTTATATAACACACAGAGAGCAGTAACAATACGTTTTAGCAGGAATAGACAGCAAAAGCAAGTGGGAATTGTTTGTGCATTTTCAATGTAAAATGTTGGTAAGACAGTATAACTGGATTCAAGGCAACCTTTTACTTAACTAAATTATTTGCAGCATCCACCGTGTAAGTACTCCCTGGGTTGAAGCATAGGGATAGGGTTAGAGTCAGTAGGATGAACCTAGTTTGGGCCATTTAAGTAAAAGATTATAAAATTAGTAATTATGTTATTAGACCTTGACATTCACAGTTTTATGACAATGTAAAATCAGAAATAAAAATTACTGTGAAACATTGGTCTGGCAGTAGATTTCAGCAGCGTAGCAGTAGACTGTTTCGTGAAGATTGTATATATGAGTTAATGTGTTATTAATTATACTGTTGAATTTTATCCCGATGCTCTGCTATTTAGGCCAATTTCCAGTGGTTGTAGAAACCTTGCAGGAGTGTTGGTGAGCTGCAATCTCGCATTTAGCACAGTTAAAGGTTTAAGAAAATGTGCACACATTTTCTGTTCTCATTTTGCCCCTACCACCCTTCCCAGAATGGAAAGAAGAAAGAGACGAACTATGATAAAACTTTATTTGTTCACAAGGTACATATACATACATAATAGCTGCAACATGTATAGTAAAATATCAGAATCATATTTTTTCTAATTTTGGCTAAATATGCTTTAACCTTTTCGAGTGTACCCAAGTTATTTTAATCCTAAATGTTTTTTAGAAAATGGCAGTCAAAGATTGCATAATGGATTTGATTACATGATATCGACATGCTTGATGCATGACTAAAACTCACTTAGAGGTATGTAAATGTCATAAAAGTGAACTTTATTGATAGTATGCATACAAAGGTACAATAATCTGGCAGAAAACCATTTTAAGTAATTTGTTGTTAAAAAACACCATTTCACCTGGGGTGTCTGGCCTTAACTCAATAATTACTATCACTTTTTATCAACGGATTACCATGATATTTTCAGATTCATTTTCTTTTGAATTCCTCTTTCTTCATCACATTTCAATGTGGACGTACTCATTAACTCGCAAATCACTTTGATAGGTGGAGCCTGTCAACGTGATCCAAGATGGCCACATGCATAAATCAAGAAAACGAAAATACGAAATCAAGTAAAAAATTATTATCGCCCATAAACACTGCCAAAAAATCCTTTTTTTAGTGCAGATACACATATTGACATTATTACAACATAAGAACATTTTAAACTGACTGACATTAAACAAAATCTAGTGGGCAGGACACAAGAGAACGAGAGATTAGTGATTTTCTATTTTTAAAATTTGGCAAATCCGTAGTGCCTGATTATTTCTCAGAGATACATCTGGTTCTGACGTTCGGTTACGATAATCACGTCGGCGTGCATTGCCGCAGCCAGTGGAAATGCCGTCTTCTTCTTCTTCCAATACACGCCTAGCCTCAGCATGCTAAATAAAATATGAACCCAAGTTCCACAAAATTTCCCCCAGAAAAACACATTAATCTACACCGATGTTAAATACATGTTCTACTAAAATATATCATGCATGTCGCATCAGTATAAAATAACGTATTTAAACATAAAGAACCAGACACAAAACAAGCGCAAAATGCGCGTCTGGGCGATAATATAGGTCAGCACGTGAACGTATTACGGACGTTAATATGCCACAACGAACCTTTTACTATATTGCTTAATTCGATTTATAAGACATAAAAACGCAACCCCATCTGCCTCATATAATGGGTCTGATGCAGTACTTACGATCTCCTTCATCATCAACTTGAAAATCATCTCCATCCTCATGTAATTCTAAAACATCCGCCATTTTCGATTGCGATGACGTACAGCGCCCTCTGTTGGATAATAAAAAATAAAAATAAAAATAAAAAAAATGATTTGGTTATAGAGACTCCGCCAGGTGGGGACACCTTCCGGTGCGTGCAAAGATGATCAGATGTTAAATGTTTGTAGCTTGCCATCAAAATTGGACTTACCGGGTACTTGATTTTATTGAATTTATCGAATCTCATACTATAAACTGTTTTGTTGAAACCAAAAGGAATAGGTAATAGGAATAGGAAGCACAGAACAAAATTATAACATAAATAAAAACTGACAGCGCATTTTGTGTCATATTGTATAAAGTCATGACTATATGCAACATAGCCGTTATTGGATTAACTCAAGATTTTTTGTTGGGAGTTGTTTATATCCCACCAGAAGGGTCCAAATATACCAATGCAGAAGCTTTTAAAGAGTGTGAGTTAGAATTGTTATAACGTATGTCTTGTATTGATGTGTGGTGACTTGAAAGCTAGAACTGGTGATTTATGTGATCTAGTAGAAGACAATATTTTTAATGACTGTGGGTGTGATGGAACTGCAGAAGGTCTGAACACTGGCACGGAATTAAGCTCACTATGACATACAAAATAATGATACCCAATGTAACAAATATGGGCTACTATTAATAGACGTATGTAAAACTGCGAATGTACGTGCGTATTGTAAATGGAAGGATGACTAACGACTCAAGTGGTAATCCCACTTCTAACAATATCAGTTCTATTGATTACTTTTTATGTTGTCCGTTGCTATTTAAACATATCAATGATTTTATTGTGCATGATGGCAGTGCGGAGACAAAAATGAAGAGGATTTAAAAGCAAAGGAATCCAATGATCCAAAAGCTTTCTGGAAGATAATCAATAAGAACACTAACCACGCAAACAAAGGAAATGTAACTATTCAAGAGTTTCTTGAACACTTCTCAGTATTAAACTCCACTGAAGAAAATGAAGCTGGATTCGAATGTAACATAAATGAAACTCAGATGCCGAGCAGTGTAGGTAATGAATACTCTGAGTCTGAGACATTAAAGTCGCCAATTTCTGAGGCAGCAGTGAAAAAAGCTGTAAAACGATTGAATAATGGGAAAGCATGTTGGGAAGATAACATTATTAATGAAATTATTAAAGCTTTCTCAAAAAAATGACCTGCCTGTGTTAACACAAATCTTTAATGTTGTACTACTAAGTAGTCATATACCACATGAGTGGGTCACAGGTATAATAAAACCAATACATAAAAATAAAGGCGACATTAATGATCCATATAACTTCAGAGGGATAACTCTTATTAGCTGCTTAGGAAAATTATTCACTTAATTTATCAATGAAATATTGACAGTCTTTAAAACTTAAACCAAATGTTAAATGAAACCAAAGCTGGCTTTAGGAAGAGTTATTCTACAACTGACCAAACCTTTACACTCAAATGTTGAGTGAAACCAAAGCTGGCTTTATGAAGAGTTATTCTACAACTGACCAAATCTTTACACTCAAATGTTGAGTGAAACCAAAGCTGGCTTTAGGAAGAGTTATTCTACAACTGACCAAACCTTTACACTCAAATGTTGAGTGAAACCAAAGCTGGCTTTAGGAAGAGTTATTCTACAACTGACCAAACCTTTACACTCAAATGTTGAGTGAAACCAAAGCTGGCTTTAGGAAGAGTTATTCTACAACTGACCAAACCTTTACACTCAAATGTTGAGTGAAACCAAAGCTGGCTTTAGGAAGAGTTATTCTACAACTGACCAAACCTTTACACTCAAATGTTGAATGAAACCAAAGCTGGCTTTAGGAAGAGTTATTCTACAACTGACCAAACCTTTACACTCAAATGTTGAGTGAAACCAAAGCTGGCTTTAGGAAGAGTTATTCTACAACTGACCAAATCTTTACACTCAAATGTTGAGTGAAACCAAAGCTGGCTTTAGGAAGAGTTATTCTACAACTGACCAAATCTTTACACTCAAATGTATTGTCGAATTATTTTTATGTCAAGGTAGAAGTTGTTCTGCACCTTTGTAGATAATAGTAGAGCATTTGACTCGATCAACATAGCAACTCTATGGAAACAACTAATGTCATACGGTATATTGGGAAACGTCCTTAATGTTATATTGAACATGTACAAATCAATCAAATCATGTGTTATGAACAATGGCGTCCAGTCAGAATTCTTTGAATGACATGTGGGATTGAGGCAAGAAGAGAACTTATCGCCACTCATGTTTGCACTATTTCTCAATGATATGGAAACATTTTTCACAACACAGAAATGGAATACACTAAATTTTATAGATAAACTATATAATGACAGTAATGATAGCATTAATAGAATGTTAAACCTATTTGTTCTCCTGTATGCAGATGACACTGTTCTAATGGCTGAAATTGAGCATGACATGCAGAGGAATCTTAATCTACTGAGTGAATATTGTAGTTATAATAGATTGAAGGTTAACATCAGTAAATGTTGATATATTAGAGAAAGTGCATACTAAATTATGTAAATTAATTATGGAGTGTCCAAATTCTCTCATAATATGCCAATATATGGAGAGCTAGGAATATATCCACTGTCAATCATTATAAGACAGATAATGATTTTATTGGATAAGAATATTAAAAAGTAGTGAGGATAAGCTTAATAAGATCATGTACACAATCTGATACAATCTTCACTGTAAAAATGTGCACTCGTCACCTTGGATTAAATGTGTTAGTAACATTGTTCAAAGTAATGGCATTAATTAAACATAGTATTTCAATCATATATATGTTATAAGATAAAATAAAATATTGTCGACGGTGGGATGCATGGCGAGACGAGATCGACGTAGGCCAAGATTTTTAATAGACCTAAAGTTACCGGTCGATGCGAAATTCAGTCAAATTCATGACAATTAACCGCCTCCATTAAAGTTGTATTCTAAACACTTTCCTCAAATACATGCAATAGTTGTTGTTAGTATGATATGCCATTTTAAGATACAACGTCGCAAAAGACGAACTGTTACATCCGCGTGCCACTCGTTTATTATTCCGCTGCCCGAACCTGGCGACCAGCAATATTGCAAAAGCATAACTTGTTAAATAACACATATGTTGCCAAAGTGACATAGGCATTTCATTTTGTACATACACTTTCTTAAAGGGAAACAAAAAGCATATTTTTGGGTCTAAAAGAGTTAATAAAAATAACAATTAGCAACTACAATAAAACAATATTAGAGTAGGATGGGGTCAGATGGCCCCCTTAAGGACATATTAAGTTTTTAGTCATTTGCGCTAAGCCAAATTGAATTGTTATTAAATGACGTGTGCATATGGGTATTGTTTAGAATACTCTGAAAGGAGTTATTTTTAGGAATAATAAAATTATTATGAAAGACAGCACCAACAATGCGAATGGATACCGATGGCCCATCTGATCCTGTACTATGGGGTCAGATGGGCCGGTCAATATTGGACGTTTATCTGTCAATTTCTTGATCCATATCGTCAATATTGCATCATAAGTACATTTCTGTATATGCATAATACATATCCACCATAACGTGGATGCCCCATCTGACCCAAAACTACACGCTTCTGATGTCAATGTCATTACCTTCAATAACTAATGCAAATGTCAAGTACAACTTTTAATAGCTTATCGTGTGTGAATACAATCGCTAATTCACCATCTTGACTAGTTGCTACACGATGTGAGGCATGAATTAAGATTATAGTTCTAAGTGAAACAACACGAACACAGAAGGCATTATGTGCCGATAGCTGTATCAAAGAGGTGTCAATACAACCACTAATTCACCATCTTGACTAGTTGGTACGCGATGTGAGGCACTATGAATTATGATTACAGTTCTAAGTGAAACAACACGAACACAGAAGGCATTATGTGCCGATAGCTGTACCAAAGAGGTGTGAATACAACCGCTAATTCACCATCTCGACTAGTTGCTACACGATGTGAGGCACTATGAATTAAGATTACAGTTTTAAGTGAAACAACACGAACACAGAAGGCATTATGTGCCGATAGCTGTAACAAAGAGGTGTGAATACAACTGCTAATTCACCATCTTGACTAGTTGCTACACGATTTGAGGCACTGTGAATTAAGATTACAGTTCTAATTGAAACAATACGAACACAGAAGGCATTATGTGCCGATAGCTGTATCAAAGAGGTGTGAATACAACTGCTAATTCACCATTTTGAGTAGTTGATACACGATGTGAGGCACTATGAATTAAGATTACAGTTCTAAGTGAAACAACATGAACACAGAAGGCATTATGCGCCGATAGATGTATCAAAGAGGTATGAATACAACCGCTAATTCACCATCTTGACTAGTTGCTACACGATGTGAGGCACTATGAATTAAGATTACAGTTCTAAGTGAAACAACACGAACACAGAAGGCATTATGTGCCGATAGCTGTATCACTCTTTGGTTTAAATGTTTGGTGTTTCGTTTGTCCGACAAGTTTGTTTGAATGCTTGGTTCGTGCATCTCGCTAGTCAAAGTTTGATTCGTGGAAGTCGTTGGTCTTAGTTTGGTTAAGTAAAGACACAAGATAAGGTTTGCACAGTTTATTCGTGAACAACACAAACGTATTTACATGTCACGCTCCATAACTACAAGAACCAGAGACTAGACATTTATACAGAGTCTTGTAAAGTTTAATCGTGTACAAGACAATACCACACCTCACTACTTCAGATACTTGGTTGCGGTGCTATTCAAGACAGTCAACCAGTCTTTAATCAACCTCATCCTCCATTAGTGTCAGAACTATTTGTTTCATAGTGTTTCGCCACTGTTTCGAAACGACTTCTTACAACCAACACTTGATATTACACAACTGTTCAACTGTTACGTCGGATAGTTTCACACCGGCATCTAACAAAACACTTTTACAAATTTACTATTATGGTCTATCTCGCAACCGCGGCACTGTCGTCTTGAGAGTTCAAAGATGCTACATGCTATGTGACGTGTAAGCGTCTTCTTCATTTCGGTCACAGGGAAATCAATGGTACACATCGAACAGATAGGCTCTCCAGCCCCGTGGTAGATGGCTCCGATGCACAGAAGTTTTGGTAGTCGTTGAAGTGATGGTAGGAGGGAAAGTTGTGACATGCGCAGGAGCGGAAGTTGTGACATGGGCAGTATCAGTGAAAGTTCTGACATCGACAGGAATGGTCGAAGTTGTCATATCGGTCGTGTCGACAGAAGTTGTCACGAACGGTCGGCTAATTGGTTCGACTAAATTGGTGTCGTTGAAGGCTGCAGGTGCGTGGAAGTTGGGTGTTTTGAGGATGACGTTAGCCATAGTACTATCGTGGTACAACGGTGATGGTAGTCGGTTGACAGATGGTAACTGTAGTCGGTTGCCAGTTCCCGCGATATGTGGAGAAGAAGCAGAAGTAGCGACGGTTGTAGCAATGGGCTCGTTTTCTTGTCGCTGAAACAGTAACGAGATGAGCTTAATAATGAGTGGTCAACTGGTATGTACAAGAGAAATATAATATTATGTTCTTTGTAGCAGGCTTTGACTTAGAACAAGACCTGAATAACATTTGAACACTATGAGAAATTGAAACTTACTATTAGCTCTTCGCCGCTGTTTATCTTGCTTCCTTTGGCAGCAGCCCTGCTTCACTTGAGCGGGCCAATTCCCTTTATACTTGAAGGTACTGCCACACATGCAGCAGGCATAACGAGGCAAAAGCTTCCGACGTTTCGTCGGAGGTGAAGACGTCGGGTTGATGGTTGGATTGGTTGACGGAGCTGGTGACGAAATTGTTTTGGTCGTCGAACTGGTCGTCGAACTGGTCGTTGAACTGGTCGCTGGTTGTTGGTCCGGATTGATTGTCGGGGTCGAGAAGTCGAGTGGGCCCGTAGCCGGAGAAGGCTGCGCCTTCGGTAGCAAACTCTCTTGTCGGACGTTATCACTAGTCATGTTGTTCATCTTCCAAAATGTAAGATATAATGACCACAAAAATCAGAGGCATACCTTTTATAACAGTTCGACAGAACATAAAGGTCACGTGGGCGTGCCGAATGAAGACGAAATTTCTAACCTATGAGAATAGCTAATACTCTTTTGTGACGAGAGATCAAAACAATGGCTAACCAAAGCACTACCTGTTTAACCTAAGTAACTGTTTTATATTCCCTATGTTTTAACACAGGACAAATACACGGATGTTTTTCCAACACATAGAGCCTTGGGCTTGGTTACTGGTTCATACCAGTTTGCTTATAGCGTGATATGCCTGTAGTGTAGTGAACGATGATTTTACTCTGAAGGTCGTGATTGAATTTTCTAATAAAGTTCTTACAAAGGACGGCTAACCAAATGACTATGATAGCTTTGACGTTATACAGGACGCGAGCGCGTTCGCGCCCATAACAAACAAACATGTCCAGACACATCTCCGCGATATAATAGCATGCAGTAGTGTCGGTTTTGAAGTGTGTTGACAAAAGTACCAAAGAAACTTCTAGAATGAAATTTTACAGGGACATTTTCCACTCGCTATAACACGACGTCACTGACCATGACGTCACATGATGGGATTATATTCAAGCGCGAAAGCTCAAAACAATGGATAACCAAAGCACTACCTGTATAACCAACTCATCTCGCGTACAAAATTACTGCGCGTAGCAGTTTTTTTTAGTTTAATGATGTCACTGTTGATGATCAAATGATGGAATTACATTACATATGCGCAAGTTCAAAACAAGGTCTAACCAAATCACTACCTAATATGCAAGTAATAAGAGACATTGATAGGCAAAAATTTACAAACAGGGTGAGGGGAAGGTCGTAGATCTGTATGGTAACCAGATATGCCATAATTTGACTTATTTTATTAGTTCTCTCTATCTATTCGTCAGGTTTGGACCTATGTTAAAGTTGTAAATGTATAGGCTAGGAGAGGCCTACACCTAAACAAATGGTCGACAACCTAAAGGGCATAAGAAAAGACACCATTGCGCATGCGCAGTTGCCTATTTAACGATGTCA
Organism: Paraescarpia echinospica; assembly: GCA_020002185.1. NCBI lineage: Eukaryota > Metazoa > Annelida > Polychaeta > Sabellida > Siboglinidae > Paraescarpia > Paraescarpia echinospica. Next base: position 58,037,995 of record CM034541.1, on the reverse strand, counting down.
CTGACCTATTTTGTGACGTCTTTGACCTATTTTTATAGTAAAAAGAGAAAAAAGAATCAAGAGACACGACCTTAAGCAGTATCGATATTTGGTTCACTGAAATCCGGCAGGGGGAGTTATTTGTACTTGTCTTTCAGTTCTTAACCGGGGCGCCAATTTTCATAAATAAGACGCACCAAATACTCCTACATTTAGTACAAACCTTGTCCATAAGGTGGCACCACTGTTGTTTTAGTTCATAAACTGCCCGCTAGGGGGCGCAACTTGACCTACATCCGGGTACTTGACCTTTGACCTTTGACATTGACCTAGTTATGACGTCACTTTCCACTTCCACCGACGGAAAACGGAAACTGCCTGCGCTGAACCACCGCTATTACTACTGACATGAAATTACATTAGTAAAGGAGCAGTGTAGATTAGATATAATAATGTTCTCATTCTCACAAAGGACTGTAATTGAATGGAACAGATTATCTGCGGATTGTGTGGGTGCTAGTAGTGTGAATATGTTTAAAAATAAAATCGACACATACCTCAGAAGGGCGAGATACACGTAGATAAAAACGGTTGGACTCTCGATAAGGCAAAACGCTTCCTTGCCATCCAGAATTAATTATGTGGGTGGCAACCTTGTTAAATGTTGTTAAACATCGAAACCCGGAATTTGTACCGGGTACTCTCAACAACAAAACTCTGACGTTCAGTTTACCTAACTCATATTATAGCGATCCAAAGATGCAGCACCTTAACATTTAAAGTACATTATTAACAAAACTCCGCCATGGCCGGTCCAAGCCCGGGTAAGAAAGGAGGCGGGCTGTGCGTGAGGTTAGCACCTTCACCACGAAAAGTACGCTACAGAGACCAATACCGAGGGAAAGTCAGGGAAAGTCAGGGAAAGCACCTGAGGCAGAGGGTGTGAGTGCAGAGATGATGACGGCTGGAGGAGAGGTCACCGCTGGAGCCTTGACAGAGATCTTCGAAGATATATGGGAGGCGGAAGAAATACCCGGTGACTGAAAGATGGGGCTGATCGTCAAATTAAATAAGAAAGGAGACATTAGCCTTTATAACAATTGGAGAGGGATCACTATGTTGTACATCACTAACAACGTTTTCAGTAGGGTGATCCTTGACAGAATTTCAGCAGCCCTTGAGCCACCGTTGCGCTAAGCACAGGCATGTTTTAGGAAAGGAAGATCTTGTGGGGATCACATGTTTAAATTAAAGCAGATCCTGGAACAGTGCCGGGAATGGAACACGCCAGTCTATGCAAATTGTGTTGATTTTGAAAATATTCTCTCTGGCGTATGCTCCGGCATTATGGAATCCTTCCAAAGATTGTGAGCCTAATCAAACTGCTTTATGACAACTTTAGATCCAAGGTCAAATATGGCCAATACCATTATGGAATCCTTCCAAAGATTGTGAGCCTAATCAAACTGCTTTATGACAACTTTAGATCCAAGGTCAAATATGGCCAATACCATTATGGAATCCTTCCAAAGATTGTGAGCCTAATCAAACTGCTTTATGACAACTTTAGATCCAAGGTCAAATATGGCCAATACCATTATGGAATCCTTCCAAAGATTGTGAGCCTAATCAAACTGCTTTATGACAACTTTAGATCCAAGGTCAAATATGGCCAATACCATTATGGAATCCTTCCAAAGATTGTGAGCCTAATCAAACTGCTTTATGACAACTTTAGATCCAAGGTCAAATATGGCCAATACCATTATGGAATCCTTCCAAAGATTGTGAGCCTAATCAAACTGCTTTATGACAACTTTAGATCCAAGGTCAAATATGGCCAATACCATTATGGAATCCTTCCAAAGATTGTGAGCCTAATCAAACTGCTTTATGACAACTTTAGATCCAAGGTCATCTGCTGTCAATATCTGACAGAATATTTTGAAATCAAAACATGTGTGAAACAAGGATGTATATCATCTCCCTTCTTCGTCTGCCTTGGGATCGATCGGGTCATGAAAGAAACAGCACTAGGAGAAAAATGTAGAATCAAGTGGACCTTCACAGATACACTAGGTGATTTAGACTTTGCAGATAACATATATCTATTGGAGACATCCAAAGAAAAAGTTAGGAACTTGTCAGAAATGCTGGTAAATAGGGCTAAAAATCAACACCAACAAAACGAAGGCGCTGCGAAACAACAACCAAACAGCAGATCCAATCACAACTGGAGGAAGAAATATTGAAGAAGTGACCGAGTTCACCTATTTATCACCTATCACAAGATCAGCAATAGAACCAAAATCCGCCTGTTCAAGAGCAACGTCCTGAGTGTGCTGTTATATGAGGCGGAATCATGAAAGGTTTTTTTTAAAACAAGTGTCTCAGGATCTACTGGCCAAATAAAATCTCTAACACTTAATTCCATGAAAGGACAGCCCATCTCTCTTGTGGTGAAAGGCTGCAGATGGAGATGGATCGGACACGTCTGCAGAATGCCGCTGACATCCATTCCAAGAGTGGCCATGCGCTGGACCCCTGGTGGCAAGAGAGCGAGGGGAGACCCAAAGCAAACATAGAGGAGATCAGTGGAGCGGGAGATGAAGGCACTCATTAACGTTGGGGCCACGTAACAAAGCTGACAGCGGACCGGCAACATTGGCGTTCTTTGGTTTCGACCTTATGTGTAAACCCACACGAAGAGGATTAAATAAGTAATGATTAGCAATGCTACAGACCGTGCATGTTCGCCGCAGTTTCGTCAACTTGAACAGAGTCTCAGTCCGTCCTGCTGAGCCGGTTGTCTAGTAGAAAATGACGTTCCTGTTGCCGTGACGTCATCACTTATTGTTTAGGCGCGTCACCGTTTAGACCGGCCTACGTCAGTGCGCAGACAAGCACTTGTAACGAAAACGTTCCGGCAAGGTGCGAAGAAAGGTTCCACTCGCAGTCGCACTCGGCTCATAAAGTTGCACTCTGAGTTAAAGTACCATTTAAACATGTTTTTAAGGGGAACGAAAAGGCAATTGTCAGAGCCTACACCCGTATGAGAGTTAATACAATGCCACAATAGTCAACTACGATAAACACTATTACGCCTGTTATTTACTCAGAATTCATTAAACAGTAGTTCTCGACCGCTGACATATTGGGGTACGCCCCCGATGCTTAACCAATAAGCGCCTCGACCTTGTTTGACCTTGATCCTGCGGTGACGCGTCGAATGCCCGTGTTTCCTCTCCATTCATATGGATATGTCAGCTCAATGCAAACTACTAATGTTCTTAGTTCGGCGACTGGCGGACTGGGAAGGGTAGATATTGGTGACATCACAATGGCGCTGTACGTGCAATTGAATTTATATGTTTTGAACAAGGTTATTTTAATAAAGTGCTGGCATAAGCTGTAGTAGGATGGGTTCAGACGGGCCATGGGGATAGATGGACCACCAATTAGATAATAGCCGATAAGTGTCGCCATCTATGAAATATTTAAGAAATAAACAACGTATCTGTTACATCACCAACATATGTTTCATGCAGCTTTTTTCTAAAAGATTAGAGGTAAATTATATTTATGTTTTATAGATAATGGGCTTCTACAAGAACAAAACTGACAGAGGTACATCGAGGGAAGACCAAATGTTGTCAACCATCCTAGAGGTCAATGGCGGAACTGCTGTAAGAGAGGCTGCCCTCACTCACGATGTGCCACGAACTACGCTGCAACGGCATGTAAACGGAAGAATGAGGAAAGAACCAGGAACAACTGTACTGCACGTTGGCCCAGTGTTTTCGAAGGAAACTGAGCGAGAATTGGTTAGTATGATACTCGAATTTGAACGAAGAAGGTTCCCCATGACTATCACATACATCAGATCATTGGCGTTTGAATTTGCTGCCGCAAACAACATTAAAACCCCTTTCTGTGAACCAGCCATTTTGGTTTGTTCACAGAAAGGGGTTTTAATGTTGTTTGGACTGGTGGCAATGCTTTCGAAAAAGGCACCATAATCTGACAATTCTGAAACCCCAATCACTGTAAATTGCAAGGGCCATTCATTTGAACAAACCCGATGTTGGGAAATTCTTTGGGTTACTCGATCAAGTCTACAATGAGTTTGGCGTCTTTGGCAACCCGACTAGGGTCTACAACGCTGACGAAACAAGTGTCAGTCTCGTCCCTGGTGTGAAAAATATTGTTGGATTGAAAGGAGGCAAGACATCATAATAACTGTTCCGATGAGCACATCTTGACCACCGATCTGCCACCTGGCTCAATGGTACGCGCGTCAGACTCTGGGTACATCAACGCAGATATTTTTCTGCAGTGGCTACACCATTTCTGCCAATACAAGAAAGAGAAAGAAAAACGGTCTTGACCATTGACGGTCACGGGTCACACACCCATTGAGTGGAAGTCTTGCAGTATGCCAAGGCTCATGATGTCGAGATAGTGAGCCTACCACCGCACACATCGCATTACCTTCAGCCACTAGACAAAGAGCACTTCAAACCACTGAAAGGTCACTAGAAGGAAGGGTTGCGCAAGTGGATGCGAAACCAGCCAGGGAAAGGAATGTCGCGCAGTTTCCAGAAGCTGTTCTCCGAGGCTTACTACAAAGTGACGACTATTCCGAATAGCATGCAATCGTTTCGGGTGACTGGACTGATGCCTCTTGACTTCGGAGTTATTCCGGAGACAACCTTCTTCCCAGCAACGACAACAGGAGAGATCCACCCAGACAATGCTGACGACGAGGGCGCAGCATTGCAAGAACGTGACCACAATGCTGACGACCAGGGTGCAGAATTGCAAGAACATGACCACAATGCTGACGACCAAGGTGCAGAATTGCAAGAACGTGACCACAATGCTGACGACCAGGGTGCAGAATTGCAAGAACGTGACCACAATGCTGACGACCAGGGTGCAGAATTGCAAGAACGTGACCACAATGTTGACGACCAGGGTGCCGAGCTGCAAGAACGTAACCACAATGCTGACGACCAGGGTGCAGAACTGCAAGAACGTGACCACAATGCTGACGACCAGGGTGTAGAACTTCAAGAACGTGACCACACTGTTCCTATCGCCAACGGTGCGCGTGACGATTTAGCATGTGAAATTCACTTGATGCAGCCCGTTGTGTCATGCCATCACCTACATCAGCAGACCCACTTGCAAGTCTTGATGACACACATAACGGCAACGAAAGAGAAGCTCCAAACACACAGACTGTGGACGAAACAGACGTTTCACCAAACATGTCATTTGAAGACTTTCTGCCACTAACAAAAGCTCATGTTCGCCGGTCAAGGAAGGTACGTATTTCCAACCGGTTCACGCATTTTGACCAGTGCGAGATATAAGAAGGATCTTTTAGATTACAATGGTGCTAGGGCAAATAAGAAGAGCACAACTGGCCGAGGCAAACAAGCAACCTGTAAAGGCTAGCTGTTGGTGAAAGGTAAAACGAAAACTGGCCAAGGAAAACAAATCGCAAGCCAATCTGTCATTTCAACTCCAGTTGGATCGAAACGAAATCATGCTGGTCACCCTCAGCCGAGCAGCAGTTGGGTTGGGAGTAAGAAACGTGCCAAGACAATTGAAAACCGAGATGATCACAGCAATGTGTGCCGACGATGCGCAGGAAACTATTATGACGACGATAAGGACACGGCGGACGACTGGATGCAGTGCCGGTTGGACAAACAGTTACATAATTTTTTATGTTCAGGTCTCTTTGGAAGAAGTTAATTACTATGTCTTTGTCTGTGACAACTGTGCAGATTAAACCACTGTCCACAACAACAAGGGTAACACAATATTCTATTCTAGATTGTGAATTAGCAGTTGTATTCACACCTCTGTGATACAGTTATCGGCACATAATGCCTTCTGTGTTCGTGTTGTTTCACTTAGAACTGTAATCTTAATTCAAAGTGCGTCACATCGTGTAGCAACTAGTCAAGATGGTGAATTAGCGGTTGTATTCACACCTCTTTGAAACAGCTATCGGCACATAATGCCTTCTGTATTCGTGTTGCTTCACTTAGAACTGTAATCTTAATTCATAGTGTCTCACATCGTGTAGCAACTAGTCAAGATGGTGAATTAGCAGTTGTATTCACACCTCTTTGATACAGCTATCGGCGCATAATGCCTTCTGTGTTCGTGTTGTTTCATTTAGAACTGTAATCTTAATTCATAGTGCCTCACATCATGTATCAACTACTCAAAATGGTGAATTAGCAGTTGTATTCACACCTCTTTGATACAGCTATCGGCACATAATGCCTTCTGTGTTCGTGTTGTTTCACTTAGAACTGTAATCTTAATCCATAGTGCCTCACATCGTGTAGCAACTAGTCAAGATGGTGAATTAGCGGTTGTATTCACACCTCTTTGATACAGCTATCGGCACATAATGTCTTCTGTGTTCGTGTTGTTTCACATAGAACTGTAATCTTAATCCATAGTGCCTCACATCGTGTAGCAACTAGTCAAGATGGTGAATTAGCGGTTGTATTCATACCTCTTTGATACAGCTATCGGCACATAATGCCTTCTGTGTTCGTGTTGTTTCACTTAGAACTGTAATCTTAATTCAAAATGCCTCACACCGTGTATCAACTACTCAAAATGGTGAATTAGCAGTTGTATTCACACCATTTTGATACAGCTATCGGCACATAATGCCTTCTGCGTTCGTGTTGTTTCACTTAGAACTGTAATCTTAATTCATAGTGCCTCAAATCGTGTAGCAACTAGTCAAGATGGTGAATTAGCAGTTCTATTCACACCTCTTTGATACAGCTATCGGCACATAATGCCTTCTGTGTTCGTGTTGTTTCATTTAAAACTGTAATCTTAATTCATAGTGCCTCACATCGTGTAGCAACTAGTCAAGATGGTGAATTAGCGGTTGTATTCACACCTCTTTGATACAGCTATCGGCGCATAATGCCTTCTGTGTTCGTATTGTTTCACTTAGAACTGTAATTTTAATTCATATTGCCTCACATCGTGTAGCAACTAGTCAAGATGGTGAATTAGCGGTTGTATTGACACCTCTTTGATACAGCTATCGGCACATAATGCCTTCTGTGTTCGTGTTGTTTCACTTAGAACTATAATCTTAATTCATAATGCCTCACATCGTGTAGCAACTAGTCAAGATGGTGAATTAGCGGTTGTAGTCACACACGATAAGCTATTAAAAGTTGTACTTGACATTTGCAATAGTTATTGAAGGTAATGACACTGACGTCAGAAGCGTGTAGTTTTGGGTCAGATGGGGCATCCACGTTATGGTGGATATGTATTATGCATATACAGAAATGTACTTATGATGCAATATTGACGATATGGATCAAGAAATTGACAGATAAACGTCCAATATTGACCGGCCCATCTGACCCCATAGTACAGGATCAGATGGGCCATCGGTATCCATTCGCATTGTTGGTGCTATCTTTCATAATAATTTTATTATTCCTAAAAATAACTCCTTTCAGAGTATTCTAAACAATACCCATATGCACACGTCATTTAATAACAATTCAATTTGGCTTAGCGCAAATGACTAAAAACTTAATATGTCCTTAAGTCCTACTCTAATATTGTTTTATTGTAGTTGCTAATTGTTATTTTTATTAACTCTTTTAGACCCAAAAATATGCTTTTTGTTTCCCTTTAAGAAAGTATATGTACAAAATGAAATGCCTATGTCACTTTGGCAACATTTGTGTTATTTAACAAGTTATGCTTTTGCAATATTGCTGGTCGCCAGGTCCGGGCAGCGGAATAATAAACGAGTGGCACGCGGGTGTAACTGTTCGTCTTTTGCGACGTTGTATCTTAAAATGGCATATCATACTAACAACAACTATTGCATGTATTTGAGGAAAGTATTTAGAATACAACTTTAATGTAGGCTGTTAATTGTCATGAATTTGACTGAATTTCGCATCGACCGGTAACTTTAGGTCTATTAAAAATCTTGGCCTACGTCGATCTCGTCTCGCCATGCATCCCACCGTCGACAATATTTTATTTTATCTTATAACATATATATGATTGAAATACTATGTTTAATTATGCTCCCTCCTCTGTGCAAATGTATTCCTCTTTGTTGACAAATAAAGTTATTATTATTATCATTATATATACAAACCCACAAAGTTAAAAGTTACAAAGTATACTACAGAGGGCGCTACAATACTTGCATATTGTAGCCCATAGCTCCTAATCATAGGCAGTGAAACCATCAAACTTATAAACATGGTTATCTCAGAATCAGCATGTTGTGGGTTAGCACTATACTGCACCGACCTCCTTAATTAGGAACCACAATTTGCTGAAAAATCTTGCATACGCGTCGAATAAAACATTAGTAACTTAACTGACGGCACGCATAGCGAGCAGTAGCGCACTACCGAAGCCGCGCTAAGTGTCGATACACGGCGTCGGGGAAAATTCGCAAATCTTTCACCTTTTAAGTGTCGCGCGGTCACAATATTAAATATAATCTTCACAAGACAATATGTGTTTGATTGCAAATTTGATGTCGAATAAATTGGTAATAAGCACTAGCCGATCTGATATGAAATAGCGAAGTTGTTGGCAAATGATGACAGCTATACGCATAGGCTTATGTTACATGCGTAGGGCCTATGTGGCCGGCATATTGTTCTTCGTTCGGATTTGTGCTTATCAATGATCGGTCGAACTACTATTCCTCTTCAAAATAAATTAATTCTGACTGAATAGGACTAATATAGTCGCGGCGCGAAGTCCGTGAAGAAGTATGATTTGCGCTTCGTTTTTTGACCTGACCGGAAAGCGCGCGAGCCGCTCAGCGCCAGCGTAACAACACAGCATCTTAGTACAGGCAGTATGTCGCCACGGCCTGTAGATCGTGGATTCATGCGTTTGAGCGTTTTTTCCGCTAGGGGGCGCTACTAGTACTATTTTAGTTTCGGCGCGTGCTATTTTAGTTCACAAACTATCCGTTAGTGGTGCTGTTTTAGTTCATAAAATATCCGCTAGGGGCGCTGTTTTAGTTCACAAACTATCCGCTAGGGGCGCCCCTTGACATACGTCCGGGTACTTGACCTTGCCCTTTGACCTTGCCCTTTGACCTTGACCTTGACTTAGTTATGACGTCACTTTCCACTTCCACCGACGGAAAACGGAAACTGCCTGCGCTGAACCACCGCTATTACTACTCATGTCCTCTAGTCTTTCTATCTTTCTTAACTGAGAAAAATATTTCTATCAATATTTTCATAACCATTCAATATTTTAAACTCTTCTATCTGATCTCCTCTCAATCTCCTGGTCTCTAGTGTTGTCAAACCACATTCTTTTATACGTATTTCGCAACTAAGATCCCTCAGTAGTTTTGGTATAATTTTATTCGCTCTCCTCTGTACTCTTTCTAGCATATATATGTCCTTCTTGCAATATGGCCTCCACACTTGTATACAATATTCTAAATGAGGCTTAACTATTGTTTTGTATTGCGGTATTATTAGTCCACTAATTAATCCGAGGATTTGATTTCCCTTTAAAGCTGCAATTCCGCACGGCTCTGAAACCTTCATATCAGCAGTAATTTTCTTTTCTAGTAGTACTTAGTGCAGTACCCCCATTGTATATTTTATATTTTCATTCCCATGTCCTGTGTGGAGGCATTGACATTTTCAAAAATTGGACAACATTTGCCACTTTTCAGACCATTTGTTCAACCTGTTAAGATCATCTTGTAAATGGTGTCTATCTCCGCCACGTTTATTCCTTCAACACGTTACTTATTATATCATCATCCAAATCGTTGATATATATTAAGAATAATATAGATCACAGTACTGATCCCCACTCAAAACTGATTTCCAGTTTGAAGCCTCCACATCAACTACCCGTTGTCTTTTTTCAATTAGCCAATTTTCTATCCAGTTAATTAAACCATTTCCTATGCTATCTTCTGTCAATCAGCCATTTTTCTATCCAGTCAATTATACCATTTCCTTTGTCATGGGCCTTTAATTTAAGGAACAATCTTTGATTGTTGCATATGTCTTTCTTGGTTTACCGGCCGTCTTCAACTGTCTGTAATTTTGTTCAGTTTTCAACACACCATCTACCTTTTCGTAAGCAAATCAAGCTAATAACTATAGAACTATTGTAGTGTTTGTTTCACACAAAGCACTCAGACGCGCATCTAAGCAAGAGGGTGGAATTGTGTAATATGTTCAACTGATCTACGAGGAACAGATTCCAAACATTCGACGCAACAATACAGAAAGCCTTTTGCTGCCTTCCAATGGGCTCGTTTATTGTAAACACGATTTCGTGAAATCGAAAGTTCTCGAGCACACCGAGTTTACGACTGGTACATTTATGCAACTGCGTCAAGTAGGCGTTACGAAGTGGTATTCACGATATACGCGAGCCCATTGGGACGTAGCATCAATACCGATGTTGGTATTTACTCTAGGAACAAAAGGTAAATCAAAACAAGATGATCGACTTTCGTACATCAGTCTGATAGCAACTTTAAAATGTTGACAATTTCAAATTTATTAGTTTTCAAACTTGTTTATGCTGTTGTTATCATATTTGTTAATTATCCGCATCCGCCGGCATTTGCTTCTTTCTGTTGCAAAATATATTGAAACTGCACTTGTTTCTAGCAGACTTGATTATTGTAATTATATTTTTAATAATTATGCTTTTGAGGATATCACGAAATTATAACGAGTGCAAAAGTGCTTACCCAGGGTTGTGACTGGCCCTTCACAGTTGTCTCACTTAGTATCGCTTCTTGTGACTGTCCATTGGCTCCTGTCCGATGAGATCTGTTCTGTTACTTACTATGCCCTATTAAAGCGATTCTTTTATAATTGTAATCTCTTTGTAATGTACGCAATTATTAAATAATCCTGTTAATATGATTATTTCGTGTAATTATATGCCTTTATTTCATTATAATTATGTTTTATTAATCACTAATGACCCTGACTGTATATCGAAAACAGTTTCCATTTTGGCCCCACCTTCACGATCCGTATAAGGCATGCTCATGAATATTCGGGACTGTCCGTCAAACTTCGATTAGCTACGACGAGTTACTAGATGCAAGAAATATGTCATCAACATGTGCGTATGTAGATTAGCTACCGCCGTGAACGATAAAATTATCCAAAATAAACGTGGACCAGCTGCTCTTTATGTCACAGATTCTGCAAAGAAAAGAAAGAAAATATATGGAATAAACGGAGAATGAACATAGCGACAGCTCATGACAGACTGATTAATTTAAAAGAAAAAACACCAGCTCTCCACGTACGAAAGGTCGAAGCCGCCGATAACATAATATTATTGAATGATTGGCATTGTTTTTGTTGGAATATAAAAACATAAAAATTTTTACCTATGGTACTATCATGTTCCTTTTTCACTAGGTACATCTGGCTATACATTTTAAAGTTTTTGAAACGTTTAGATAACAGAAACTTACTGAAGCCGAGACATATTCAATAATAATTAAACTATTTTGTTTGCACCATAAATTCAGCTGCTATTTCAATAAGCAGTATAAATGCAACATTATACATCGCATGAAATATTGTACGATATTAAAGTAGCATAGGTGGTTATGTGCTTTCCTATCTACATAAGGTTTACATTTTAGTTTGAAAAATGTAGATCTATAAAGAGCATAATAACATTATTGTCGAAAAAACATTAAAATATATTGCATCAGTGTAACAACATTGTATATTTTATACTGGGAAAGCAATCATTATTTGTTTTGCCTATAATGTAGAGTAAATAATATCGAATTTGTTTCTGTCGAACTCCCGTTTCGATGACAAATAAAACGGACATAGTATGATGGAAATAAAGTTATAAAATTACAAAACTTTAAAAGTAACGCATATTTTAAAACACTGTTTTCAGTCATCATTGGTGTATTTAACTCAAGAAGATCCCTAAGACATTTTTAATGTTGTGGAACATTTATATTTTAAGAATTTTCAAAATTATTGTAAAAGCAACTTTATCGACACCTTTTTATACACTACTCCCAGTATGGTTCACTTAACACACATTTTGAAGAATAGGCTATAGAACACTATCCAAACATGATGAACATAAGAAAGCATAGCTTTTATTATGTACTCCATTTTTGCAACATAATGACGGAATGTTGTGCATTTAGATGTACAAATCTATTGCACAAATCCATTTGAAACATGTAGTGATGTACATATTCCCAGCAGAAGCCACACGGAACTAATGTGGCAGACATCTTCTTCACTACTGTGTCAGTTAACACATTGTCCAATTAATAGCACTGCTATGCATTTTGATACACAAAGCAATCAGATGCACACACGAGGTGTACAACTTCCCAATAGAAGTCGCACAGAACAGAACGGGGCAGAACAAAGTCAGGCACCATCTTATGTCAGGTGACCCATTGTCCAATTGTTGGCACTGTTGAGTAGAGCTCTTCAATTTCCTCTTTCCATCAGCTCGGCTATCTTCCTAAAACTATTGATGGTCAAAATGTTCCTGCAAATAAACAAAGTTGAATTTAGGAAACTGAGCATAACTATGTTTGCCGACTCCCAGAGGGCTGTGGAGAACAGTGAAACGTGGAGAGAGCTAGTTAAGAAGTCGTCAGTGGTACCCCAACGATCCTTACGGGTTATGGGAAAGTGAAGTGACATGAAGAAGCATAAATATGAGTTTCAGACTAAAATTTGCTTGTACATAATTACCTGTATGATAACTTTCTATTTATCAGACGTTCCACTTATCAGTATTGTTATAGGTCCCTGGAGATTTGACCTTATCCAGGGTGCACTGTATGTTTTCCTTTATTCTTGCTCTAATAATTAATGTTGTATATATATACATATGGGCCATTCTCGCGAACAGTGCATAGTAACAGTAAAGTAACATGTCAAAAATAAATGTTTAATTTGTATGTTTGTATGTTTTTAGTGAGTACTACAGTATTAATATCAAATGTGCGAGTACTATTAATATCATGGAGCAGCACAGCTCGATCCGATCTATTAGTAGATTTTAAAAATATAGTCATGGATAAAACTTATGTATACTAGAGTGCAGATCTGGCATCTGCTAGTGTCCAAAGTTCGTGTATAAATCGCAAAATTCCGTGGAAAGACGGTATTGTGTACTTTTTAACAAACCTAAAACTTTAATTTACATTAAATGATGACAAGCGAGCCATGTTTACTAACAATCGTAGCTGTAGCATTAGAAACAATCTGTGAACGTACGAATCTCACATGTTTATGTTTTGGTTCAAATAAGTGGGGAATCAGGGACTTTTCAAAAACGGCTGACTAGAAAGGCAAGACCCGTAGACACAGACCCAACCCGCAGTGACTGCTGCCGTCACCGTCGCCCCCGCGGGCAGTCGGATTGATGGGTCGGATGTTATAACTATACTTAATCGAAAAGTTACCCGATGGATGGCATTAGAAGAAGAATAAACAAACAATGCATAAGCTTCCTGCATTGTTAAAACTAGCTGTCAATATACGTTCTGTCTACGAATTGCTGATTTAAAAAGCCATTGCTTGCAACAACTCACCTCGAAATCTGACTTGTTGACTGTGTGTGGTGTCACCAGTCTCCGTGTGCTTCATTGCGCGAGCATAAATATTCATTATACCCGGGCTGCATATTTAATTATCCATGTGGCAGCAAGCTCAACATGATTCGCGTAAACACAATCATTTATTGGCTTTTTGCGTAGATAATACCCAAATTATGCATAAACATACAGGACATAAGTAGCAGAGAAAGTAGTTATGGGAAATTATCACATTTTGATACAATACATCTCAAATGTATATTAGCTTATCGCTTATTATTCGCTTTAAATAAGCAAACTGCACATTTTTATATTCATTGCGTAATCCTGCAAGAAATCATATCCAGCTTCGATCCTCTAGTTTTGATTTGCTTTTTTCCTTATTTTTTGTTAATACCAACACCGGAATTAGGGTTTCTCTGTCGCTGCGCTGGCTCTTTGGAATTTAAACACGCGCACGCGTTAAGCCGGATATTGCATTGCGTCCAATAACAGTCAATTTCACTAAATATATTGTCAGGCTCTTCTGCTTGTGTGGATTTAACACATTACTATTAGAACAATTAATATTACTGCTTACTGTTCACACATATGTGGGAAAACGTCACATGTTATAAAGTCACTGTGGCATATAAAGAGTAACTGCTTGCGGCATTTCTCCAGGTATCATTGACAACAGTTTGACGCCCTTAAGTATCGCTGTAGCACTTTCCACGTTACGGTGACGTCCCGACATGCTTTCGCAGGTGACGTCGGGTTCGTAGAGCGTGGACAGATGCATCTTTGCTGCAAAATAGTTCACCGTGTCTTCCATGGTACGGCCACATTTTCGAGTGTCTTCGCAGGTGACGTGTGAGACTCGCACATCGTGGTGACAGCGACTGGTTGACGATGTCCGAGATTGCACTGAGTCAACGCGTACTGGCGATTGGTTGCTCTCAATCACCAGAGTTTGCATGGTGCCGGCGAGTACTGACGATTGGTTGCTCTCTGTCGTCAGAGGGCGCTGCACCTGCGATGTATGCCGCAAACGTTACCTCGCTCTGGGGCAACTCCATCGAACTGTGGATGCTCTGATGTTGTCGCAGTCCACACAAACAAGCAGAGTTGCCAACAATAGAAGTATTGGGACCATCGACGCCGTTTGTGATTGGGCATGTGTCCGTCGACTGGACATGTTGTCGCAGTGGGTTCTGGTGTGAGAAGACGTCGCCGCAGTGGTCGCATGAGAGACGTATATCCTCATTATTGGCCGCCCTCGATAACTCACCGTGACTCACGAACGAAGTGGTGACGCCGACCACAGCCGGGTGGTGACCTGTCAAGGCGAATGCAAGGTCCACACTGGGCGAACCGCGGTCAGCGACGTGGCTTATGACAGGCAAGCCATCGGAGTCGAGAGCACTAACATCACCTCTGGTGTTGATCATCTGCCTCACAGTGCGCTCATTGTTATCAGCGGCTGCTGAGACGAAGGCTTTGTTTGATGGTGTTGTTTCTCGTGCAGTGGCTGACCTACAAACAGACACTCGACAATCGTTAAATGACGTCACAGTAGTCATGTCTCGATCGTAGTCGCTGAAGCTGGAATCCGATGATGTCGACCTAGCTGCACGACTTCCATGCAGTAGCTGAATGCTGTAGGTAGGCCAAGTCGTCATGGCAATCGCACTAGTCCTGTCCGTGTATTGGTACTGCATTTGCAGTGACGATGCTGGACGGTGTCTCCCTCAGTTTGGCGTCATCGGAGCTACAATCAGAGACTAAGCAGACATTAGATGATGACACATTGATCACAGTGTTTGCCAGGGGGAGCTCTGTGTCAACAGGAGCCGACATCTGTAATTTACAGATGTAGCCAGCCTCAGACGCCGAGCTGTCGTCTTCACCACTGTCTGTCTGCTGCAAATAGTTTTTGCCACTGTGACCTCCTACTACTGCCATGTCGATGTTTGTCTGTGTGCGCTGGTCTGGCCCGGGATCATTCTTAACGGATCTCGCCGGAGAGTGTCTTCGTACAATCTGTAGGGATCGGGAGGCACTTCTCTTACAGCGAGATCGTTTCTGCGATTATGTGCAATGCAGGCGATTTGAACATTCAAACATGTAATGCCCAATCCCACCACAACTGTAGCATGTAGTTGTAGCCCTGTTCCTCGTTGCACAGTCCCGTGATTTGTGGTCTTGGCCACCACACGTGAAACAATACATCGTCACAGATGTTGCCTTGCTCTTCAAACTCGCATTAAATAATGTTGTCTGTGATGTTTGGCTTTTAACAACAGTTGCCACACCATTGTTTCCAATTCTGGGTGTCTGTTGCAGTGAGCAACTGTCAACCTTGTCACTGAGAACCGAGTGATACTGCTCCCCGTCAGTATCTCGACGAGCAATGTCGCCAAAACCGTTGTCGTGAGTTTTTCCTGAGTCGTGCTGTGTGGTTACACTATGTCTACTATGTAATCATCTGATTTTGTCATGCTGTTAATCTCCAACACCAACGTAGTGTCTACTTTATTAATCATAGTGGCTGGTATATTGAATTGGCGGTCTGATATGACATTCACACTGTTGATATTACCCTGGAGCCACGCAGTGTTCATGTTACTGTCCGACATGTCTGACGAATTGTTTAAAGTAAGTGTCGGCCAAATGCACAGCTTCTACATCCCCCTCTTTACACAATTGATTCGAACACTGTAACAAATACAATGTATGTGCATTCGGAAATTAAGAATTGAATTATCGATTCCGGCAATTAATTGAACTGAAAATATTGGAACAAAATAGACACTGTTTGTTGACGATGTCTTCTGAAGACAAGACGCGATACTTTACTAATAACAGTGTAACACGACACAAGGATAGGTACAACAGCATGTGGAGACTGTTGTGCAAACGGCCAATAATTGATAGAACTGTCGTCGAAAGAAACAACAGTTGGCGCAGGTCTGTTGACAAGAAATACAAGTGTCGCAGGTTAACCTTGTGAAGACGTAACCAGCGAGTCGCACTTCGATTGTCGCAAGCCGCACCTAGTCTCCGGAAAGTCACACCATGTGCAGAAGGCGTGACAAGTCGCGAACATTGAAACAATAGCTTGCGTAGACCCTCCTTGGTGCAGCGCAAAGAATTGTGATTACGGCGTTTACGCCCGATGCAATTTGGCTGCGAAAAGTTAACACAAAACAAGTAAATGATTAATAAATTATTAATACTACAAATTTTGAAAGGTTATAACGTTACAATTAAAAAATTGTGAACAATTCGGGTGGATGTTCATCGTGACAATTCTGTCTTTGCAAATGGCACAAAGACAATTGCAGAATTTTGAAGAAACTAGAAACCTCGTGTAACAAACATGAAATCATTAGGAGTAGCAGTTGTCAGGAACGTTTCAGAAGTCTGGTTAAAGGCTCGTCTTTATCTCTCAGGTTAACCCTGGTTTAGCTAAAGACGACCACTACCTACGTTAGTGGTATATTACTAGTGCAGCATCAGTGGGCTGACGCTCGCGGCAGTTATGCAAGAACCACGGCCAGCATTGTCAAATACATGTAAATTATTTGACCAACCTTCACGACCATACATGCCAACCTTCAGTGATCCACACCTGTAAGACTATGGGCAAAAATCCAAAAGACAGCCATAAGCAAGCTGCAAGTGTAGCGACAGGACAATACAGCTGATATCTAATATACCGGCATTAACAACAACACCTGTTCACACAACTCTCTTTATTGACAGTCACTTGTCAGACAGGTGCTCGAGCTTATCCTCATAGGACGCGTGCTTTGCGTCGCGGAGCATCGCCGGCGACACCTTTAACTGATGACAGCAGCTGTCAAAGTTAAGTTTGCATTGTAGGTATGATGTGGTTGTGTCTGGGTGTAGGTTGCTGCGAGAGTCTGTGTGTATTTTTCTTAGCATGGAGAATGTTCGTGGGACAGGCTGAGTAGTGCAGTATAAACGGTTGCGAGGGTGGGAAAGCGCACTTCCCCCATTGCCGTATTCGTCGCCATCACGTCCCCCCAGATGTGATCAAGTCGCCGATGATGGCCATCCACTGCGGTGACGACAGCATCGTCTTCTAGAAGCTGGAGGTCTTCAAGTTCGTCCTTCAATGCCTCACCATCAACACCGGGAGTGAACTTTGTAGCCAGGCGCAACACTACAACAAGTGGGCGGGGTTGTTCAATCTTAGGGAGTAGGGTTCCATAATTATGCACAAAACATTGTGAAAAATAAAAACAAGTTAATTAGTCACAGAGCACATTCAAGTAAAACAAAGAGTCAACACGTACGTGGTGCATATGTGAACTCTGTGCGCCGAGAGATGTCCAGTACAGCGAGATCCTTCAACACGGCGTCATCGAAAGGAAAGCGCTGCACCATCTTCTGCAGGACGGCAGTGTAGAATTGACGGACTTCACTGGAATGGAGTGCACAAAATTATCAATTTATTTACCAAACTGGCCACCAATACCACACTCAATTATTTGATAGTGATCACTGATCACCTTAGCACAAGTCAGCAAATTAAAATCAGCAAACCTAAGATCATTAAATTAACTGAACAAAATTAACATAGACAAAGACAAACTAATCTTAATAGGCAAGCACCAGGAATACAACATGATTAGATTCGGCTGTAAATGGGCAATAATAATTATAGTAGTAAACAGCAGCATACCAGATAAACTTCGCCTCTTTCGCAGGTTCGAAGTTCTCTTCGTCCATGAACGTCCTTGCAGCCATTCCAGTCGCAACAGTCGCATCGTCGTGCTGGTTTTCCCGCAGGTGGAACTCGACCTCTCGGTGATCCGTCTGGCCACGCACGAGTCGCAGGGGCACAAACTTCACCATGAGTTTGCGTAGCAAGCGGTCCATCTCGGGGAGCAACACCCCTATCTTTGTCTCGTCTGCCTGTAAACAGTGCAACATATTTTTGATCATTCAGTGCCAAAATAATGATGTGAAGCGCCACGGACAGCAAGGAACTTGATCTCTGCAATATATGATGTTACACGGTACGACTGTAGGATTTTGGATGTTATTAAGGGGTCATTTATCTTACTCAACAGCGACCTTGCGTACCTTAGCAGTTAGCAAGTAAAATTATTGTCAGCTTGCAGGATACCGAAGTCGCATTTACCGAGAACCATTTATAATTAAAAATTACACTTACTTGAAATAGCTTGTTGAATTCCATCAACACGGGGAGGATGTACTGCAGAAATAGCAGTGTCAGTTTGGTATATGGATCCTTGAAGCGATCCACCACCCGTTTAACTCTGCCCGGTTTCTCTCCATCCTCATGGCTTGCGAAGTAGGCAGACAGAGCTGGATATTGGTGGAGGAGCCGCTCGACAACCCTCAGCAGAGACAGCCAGCGTGTCGGGCAGTGCTTCAGAATCCCCAGATGCTCGATATCTGCGAAGTCCTCGAACTCTTGGAACAGTTCGCGTCTCTTGGAACTGAAAGCAAACAAACAAAACCTCACCACCCCCGCAGACACGATGTCACAAAGGTACAATAATAACATTAAGTCATCAGTTCAAATTATATCATGTGCATCGACGATTGCGCCGCAATGACTACATGGATTTACATCGTGACGACACATGATACTTTATGCACAATATTTCACACATGTGCCTGGCCAGATCGCCGTCCTGTAGAAATATGTACAATATTATACAGGGAACATATTATTTATTATCTACAGATGCTATGCGGAGGGAGCAATAAAAACATGGCATAAACTGACCTGTGTTGAAAGTGGAAGTGAATATCGACGAACAAGTCATCCACAGACATCGACAGCTGCTTCACTCCAGACTTTACACACAGATCCGCCAGGTGGCAAATACACCCAATGTTGAAGACATTGGGTTGTCGCTGCCGAACGCGGGTGAGAACCGAATTCTTGGCCCCGATCATAACATTGCAATTGTCAGTCGCGAAGCCAATGCAATTTCTCCACGGGATCTCCTGTTTGCTGCAACAAAAAACAACAACTTGAACAACCCGTCTATGAAAATAAGTCATAAGACAATGCTACTACGAATCGTGGTAAATGGTTCAGCATACCACTATACTATTTTATTGATTATTATACTATAAAGTAACTAGGCTTAATTGATGCAGTAAATTTGTAATTAGGCCTATAGAAGACTATACGGTAGTCAACAAGCTACCATGGCCATGATTAGGCAGGCCTATTCTTTAAAATTTTAATGTCAACCGTTAATCGAGAATAACGTTAAACAAAAATTGAAAGTCCTGACAGACTATAAACTGAATGTAATGAAACAATTGTTAATAGGACTAAGACCGAGTACGAGACAGTAAATTACCTCAGGACGCCGTCCATGACATTGAATATGTTCTCACTCGTGCTGCCATTGCAGACCGGCATGTCTAGTAGGCGCGTGTGTGCCGCCTTCTGGTCAAAGTATCGAACCAGGATCACGAGCCTCTTGTCAGTCATTCGGTCGGTGCTTTCATCGATCACAATCGAGAAAGGTCCGCCTCGACAGCGTCGTAGCTGCCGGCGCCAAGCACCGTTTCACGATCTGGGTTGTTTTCGTCCTCTTACACTTGAATCGCTTAGCGATCTCACTATCTGGAAACATTTGGCGGGCCAGGTCGGTAAAATAGTCTGCCAAAAGTGCGGGCAGGTTGTGCTCGGCCACAAAGAACGAAAACAATACCTCCGCTTTTTTGGTCGAGTCGGTGGTGTCCGTAGTCTTGGGCTTGAAAAAGCTGGTTACTTGCGAATACTGCAATTGTCGTTCGTGCGTCTTCGATTTAATGTGCTCGCGCACATCGTACACGCCGGAGGCGGCCACTTTAATGTCTCGACAACAGACAGTACACCATGCGTAGTTGCTCCCTAACTTGCTTTCACTAATGATGCCTTCAAACAAGCCATTCCAACAGGACTGATACGTCCCGGCATACTGCTTCTGTTTTCGCTTCTTCGCCGGAATCTCCATCTTCTTCGAAATTTACATGCGGTACGAATTTTCGCCAGATGGTTTGCCGCGCATACTCAAAAGGTATCTGCACTGCAATCTGGGATATATTCTTCGCATCTCGCGATACTTCGATTAGCGCACTGAACTCCGCTAAAATGATCTGGACAAATGGTCGTTTCTCGATTCAGGAAGGATCATTTAGTTAGATGATAACGAGTCATATAACCAAATAATAATAAAACAACTAAATACATGAAAACGCGTGTTACCCGTAAGGAATTTTTCCTACGCCCGTAAGACCGTCAAATCTTAGAAAATCCATAAGAGACTGTCCAGGCGTGGACGCGACCATTCTGCCAGCCACCAATGTCGCAGGACGTAACACACGGTGAGAATGTAGCTTGCGTTTATTGCATCCTGCGAGCGTCAGTGTAGTCGCGAATTATAACAGTGGCTGCGCCACACGGAAGGCTGAGTCAAGTGTGTTGTTCCATCGAAGTCTCAAGTGCGCAGCGACGCTATACGCTCGTGTAGAGGCTTATATAAGGGTGTCATTGCGCACCCCTACACGGACTACAGCGTCGCTCAACTGGTAGCACATATCAGGACCTGGCCCGCCACACTCTTCCCTCCTTATGTCTTTTGGAGAGGACTAACGTAACCAATAGGACCTTGCCCCGCCACACTCTTCCCTCCTTTTGTCTTTTGGAGAGGACTGACGTAACTAATAGGACCTGGCCCCGCCACACTCTTCCCTCCTTATGTCTTTTGGAGAGGACTAACGTAACCAATAGGACCGGGCCCCGCCACACTCTTCCCTCCTTATGTCTTTTGGAGAGGACTAACGTAACCAATAGGACCGGGCTCCGCCACACTCTTCCCTCCTTATGTCTTTTGGAGAGGACTAACGTAACCAATAGGAGCGGGCCCCGCCACAATATCACTAAATTTTGACGACAGTTAAAACTTACTTTTATAACTTGCATATCCACCTGAGCCCTCTAACGTGCATATCTATCTGTTGAGATCTTTAATATTGGTTATCGATTTTGAGATTGACACCAATCTGCCTTTGAATATGTTTCCAAGCATTTAGGCACAAAAAGGCAGTGATGTAGTGAGGGTTATCGGCGCCCGGTGCAAAACATAATCTGGCGCCCCTCCCCGAGACATATTTTACATGTTTCCTCTCCGAGCAAACCGAATTGATCATGCAACCGTGCAAACTTGACAGTCAGGAACGACGTATGTTATACGATGTTATCCGCTTGGTGGGTAAGTTGACCGTCGATTCGGCGCCCCTCAGACCCGGCGCCCGTGTGCCATTGCACCCCTCTGCCCTTGGGTCACTACGCCACTGGCAAAACGAGTTATCGTATTTTTATTATTATTATTATTTTTAATATTGTTAATATTATTATTACCAGTAGAAGTAGTGGTATTATGATTATTATTTGTATTGCTCTCGTCATATCCGGTACAACATTGCTCATAAGGTGCCAACGACATCGCTCATCCGCGGCCCTGAGAGTGGGTCTACCGCTGTTGCACAACAACGGATACCTCGGTCGATACTTTGTAAAAAGAGTCATACTGAATGCACACGATAATGCCTTACTATCCTCTCTAGAGTTCACAGTTTGTTTTTCTTCTTTCATTATAAAACAAACATAATTTTGGTGATGAGTTTGTCGTAGATTTGTTTGTGATTGAGACCTTCGCTCAGTGAGTATTAGGCAGGTTTTTGCCCATTTCCCTGCATGGAATATTTTACTTTCCTGGCATAGACACCAGATTAAATTAATCAACGGCTTACAGCGTCTCTTTCGTAAAACACAGGCCACATAGGGTGAACGAAATTGCCCACGTTTTGACAGGGCGACTGAACCAGTACCGAACCACCGCCCGGCCGGCACCAGGACTCGATCCCCGGTTCCTCCGAAGGACAGTCCAGCACATTGTAACTGCTTGAACACGTGCATTATATTAGTAGCCCTCGTGTAATGAAGAGTGATCGCACAATGTCCGCAACCAACTGTTTCGCATTACTAAGGTCTGGATTAGCACTTCTCTTTTTTCGATTTGCAAACGATTGCAACTCCCTGTGGAAACATTTCCTTCATTGGCAGGGAGAAGACAGACGTCTGCAAGTATCCAACTGCCACGTCTTGTTGAGTGCTATCGAAGGTCGGTGGTTTAAAAAATGGTGTCGAGGTCTCGACAGAGTGTGGCGGCTTTCCATTAGGATCACCCACAGTGCTGCTCCAAGAGTGAAAGTCTGCCTAATCATACCGTTTCATATCCCACCACAGGAAACCGACTAAAACATACACACAGGATCAAACTTATCAAACACCTGAACTGATTCCGAACTGGTGAAAGAAGTACATGGAACACATTGCCTGTTACTTTTAAACATGTATCATATCATCTACACGAATGGCATCAGTGATGCGGGCAATTTAGCACACCTGTCGCATGTTAGATGTTCCATGCGTTTGTTTCAAGGGATACAACGGCCTACTCCATAATTTCACAACATATTGATCGATGTCACTTATTTTTGACGGCAGATTCCAGCCTCGGGTAGGAAACTCGCCCATCAGCATTTGAAAAATTGCATAATTGTTACGTATGGGTTTTCTAATACGTGGCTTCTGGACGTATTTTAATTTAAAGCACATTTTCGAGTTAGTGTAACCTCGCGGCACATCGAACCAATCCTTACCGTGTCTGTGATTTTGTTGTGCATCCGTCTCTAGTCACTGGGAGATAGACTAAATATATAGTTTCAACGGATTCGCAAATCATAACTTACACAATACATTTGACATAATTTCAATATTTCAAATGGTTTACAAAATATTTACACACATTTAGTAAAAGTTGTATTATAAAATAAATGTCTACTTCCCGTTTACTCTACAGAGGAATTTATAAATGTAGTCATTTTCAAAACACATCTTTCGAATAGGTAATAGTGCTATTGATGATGATCATCATCATCACCATCATTGTGCAGCCGTAGTGTCACGTGGTTGGGCGAAGGCTTCAGCATGTCGTTTCCATATATGCCTGTCTTGCGATGGTGCTCTACCAGTACTCGTTTACTTCAACTCTTTACCGTGTCGCCGGTCTTCCTCCAGATCGTTTCCCTTTGCAAGGTCTCCGGGTAGTGATTCGCGATGTCCATCGGTTATATCGTAGTCTGCTGATGTGCACAGCCCAGGTCCACTTCTGACTTCTGGTTTGTTTTAATACGTCTATGACCTTTGTTTTCTCTGTTACCCAGATGTTTGTTTTTCTCTCCCGATATGTGATGTTTAACATACGTCTTTCAATCTTTGTTTGTGCGGCTGCTAGCTTTCGAGTGTTGCCGTAAACGAACGCGATGCACAGCGGGATATTACATTCTCAGCACTTCTCCTTCAATTGGTTTACGACGTGTATGTAGTCTGTCGTTGAGTGCCTGCTTCTGAATCCTGCTTGCTCTCGTGGTTGGTTTACGTTGAGGGTCTTCTGTAGCCTATTCGTTAGTATTTTTGTAAGTAATTTGTAGGTGTTTGACAACAGACATATCCGTCTGTAGTTCTTTAAGTCTTTCTTATTTTCCTTCTTGAAGGTTATCACCATTCTTCCGTGCGGTGGGTATATGTCTTTCTGATATGCATTTAGTGTACAGCTTAGCTAGTGTCTTAGAGATGGTATCTACTCCTGCTTTTAATGTTTCGATGTTTACATGGTCGTTACCTGATGCCTTCCCATTTTTCATATCTCTTAGCGCTGCTTTCACCTACCATGGTCTGTGGTACCTCTTTCGGGTCGGTGTGAAACATGTTGTTGGCCTACCCATCCACGCTGGCCGGTGTGGATTGGAAGGGGCAGCAATGTATGGTGAACGAAACTGGTCAAGTTTCGACACGGCGGCAGTTGCAAGCACATTTATTTTGGTATTAATGAAACACTTGAGTTTGTCTTGGAAACCTTCTGCGTAATGGATGCCCGGATGTTTTGCTTCCACATTCTGTAGGTCTTTAATCTGTCCAGATAGCATTTATATATCCACAGCTGAAGTTTTTTTTTTAACCCGTCTAGCTTGTCTGTAGTAGTCCGTAGTAAGAATGACGTCACAGGTGCACCTCGCAAGCAATATGTATATGCTCAAATGTGTTTGTACAGATAACTGCGATATTGGTCTTCGGTTTTTGGTCGAATCAGCGAAAAACAGAGACAGCTGGCGGACAACAACAATTGGGCGAAAGTCGTTAAGTTTCACAGGGTTGGGTTTTTAGGCACTGGACAAATAATCGACATTTTCCACAGGGCAGGTGTGGTATCTGAGCTGACTGATAAATTGAACAGCCTAGCAAAAACATCAGAGAGCTGTAAGCTGCATGCCTTCCGTACTCTACCGCTGAGGTTATCAGGCCCTGTAGCTTTCCTAATGTTCAGCTCTCTGAAAAACCTTTGGGTGAGTACTTCTACTTCTGCGTCAATAACGTATCCTTACATGTTTTGCCTAATACTCTCTAAAACCTGACTCAATTACGCAGTAAAATCAAATCTGTCAAAACAACAATACAAATCTTTTCAGCACGATCAGTTTGTTCAGGAAAACTAAATACAGAATCCTTGGGTTGGGGTTGAGTTTACCCTGCAAGAGTCTTTAGACCCCTCCAGGTATCCCGCATGTTACCCCCTTAAACTGGAGTTCCATTTTGTTCTTGTATTATGTCTTTGCATCACGTATATGTCTTTTGAGTTCAGTCTGGATTCTCTTTCCCTCCTCAGTGTCTTTCTTCAAGTTTGCATCTCTCGTTTGGTTTATTGTCTTTTTCAGTTCCTTTGTAATCCATGGTTTGCTATTTGAGAATTATTTTATAGTTTTCTTGGGTTTGATCATGTCCTCACAGAACGCAATGTAATAGTCCAGTAGAAATTGACGATGACCCGGACATTTTGGTTAAAAAGCCAATTTTTGTTTTAAGGTGACTAGTGGGGTTTCCTGAACTTCCAAACAAAACCCCACCGAAATCAACCCTGGGGAACTTTGTTTTTCCATGTTTTGGGGTGTTTCCATCCAATTTTGAAGTAACACTTTTTGTTTGCATTTGTTAATCATATTCTCAACTGTTTAATTTAATGGTTAATACGTTTGTAATGATATGTATACATGTTGATTAAGCTACACATTAATGCTGGAGTTGAATTAATTAAGTAAGCAATTAACCAATTAATTAAATAATTAGTAATATATCTCTTATAATATATTATACCACACGTCCCAGCGTTATTCTGGGATTTAATTAACATCTTAACTAAGATAACATGAATGTCACTTATACCCCAAACCGTGAACGGTATAGCATTCAAACGTGAATATAACTAGGATAGATCATAAATGTTCTACCTGTAATCTTCTAACACATAATTTGTTAAACATCATCATCAGCATTGCCATCGTCGTCACTGTCGGGTAGATGTACAAGAGTTGGGCCGTTTGCGCACTGTCGTTGACATTTGAAGTGGACGCTACAGGCAAGACGCATCTTTGAGAAGTTGCAACACACACACAAGTTATCTTGGCGCTTGGAAGAGCAACGGATCTCTTGTAAAATATGTTCGGGTGCTGGTTATTTGTTTATGATGACGGGCACTACTGAGTGTACGTCACAGTGAAAGCCATATTTCTTTCTGTCCAATACCGTCTTCAGATTAACCCAAGTAGAAACCTGTAGGTGCACTCTGAGTGAATGGAAGTAGCATGCTCAACTTGTTGGCGGCATTCTCTCAATGGCGACATACTTTGATGAAATTATGTGCATGTATCGTAGGTCGTCGAAATTTACATTTCATTTGCTTTTGGTGTAAAGTGAAACCATGTACCGCTTCCCGGCTGTTGCAAAGTCAGCTCTGTTGAAGATCCTAAACCTTTCATTTGTTTGACTTTGCCAATGCCGTAGATAGCTAACGTTGTGTCACAGCCAGACATAGCGTGTGCAAATGGCAAGCATTTACACATCTCCTTTCCACAGCAGGTTGACCAGCGCTGATACTTATTAGTTTTTGCTTGGTTTGCATGTAAATAGTGGACTTCTCAGGCCCATGGTGAAGCAGAATTACAAGCAGATCTGTATCATTATAACATACACATACGTTCTCGTGGGATTCTGCAACTTCTAGTGGTATCCGCATCTCCTTTCTCGACCGCCAGCGTGACGCACCTCGATACCTTCTTTCAGCAGGTAAGTAGAAAGGAGATTAACGAGTTGCTGTTTGTTGTGCTTGTTTGAAAGAAAACTACTTTTGTCTGAAGACACTGGAGTGTTACGTCCAACCAACACATCAGTGGAAAGGATCTTGCCCAATTTAAGTCGCTTCTGTTCGGGTTCCTTGGTCGTGAGCACTTCACAGCTGTCGAACCAGGCCCTATCGTGTGCTGCCAAGAGTAGAACATACATCAAATAAGATGAACACACTTCATGAAAGGTCTGGTGGTCCAGAAGTATATGCTCTGGCCAATAGTCTCTGGTACAGCTCCGTCGACGACATGCGCACTTCTTTTCCATCTTTCGCTTTGACAGTTTCCCTCATATCTGCGAAGACTTTCACTTGATCTGACTTCATGAGAACGATGTCTCCGTACTTCTGATCTGTGATCTTCTGGTGGATTTTCATTCCAATATCCACAGCTTGGACTACATTGACTCTCTTATCAGCTATGACTCCAGTAGCAACATTTTGCAGGTGCTTATCATTGTCGGTGGAAAATGGGCTGTGACTTCGCAGAAAGGTCAGGAATTTGGCCAGATCAATGTTGTCCTGTTTGATACGACAGTGTGTTTGATAATCGTAACCTCTCGAGTTCGTACGAGTTGGCATACATTTTGATGCAACAACCTGGTTTGTTGCCTGAGATGATTTAGTCACTTTTTTAGGTAGTGTAAGTCTTTCCACATTTTGCATGGACATAGTGATCACCTGCATTATTGAATTGATCAGCCAAGACATCATCTCGTAGTTTTTACACCGGCACCAATGAATCTATCCCTTTCTTTCTAAGTTTAACCATTAAGCCACCACCACCTTCTTGACACATTGCTCCATATCAGTGACCCGTTCCTGAAAAAGATGTTTGACTATTTTCTAGGCAATCTTCATAATGTGACTATGTATACTATAATTATGGGTAATTAAACAGTTGCTAATTTTACTTTATATAATTATTCAAACAGAGATTTCGGATTTAAAATGATATCTTACTAACAATGAAATTTTAACTGACTATGACTACCAACTTTAATGCAGTGATGACAGAAACAGCAAATTATATCCTAGGGAAACACCGAAGAACAGTGCTCGGAAATTGAAGACTTGCCTGAACAACAACTACAGCAAAAGAGCGTAACAAGTCATGAGAGAACTGACAAAGCAAAGGCAGGAGAAAGTAAACACAATTCAAGACAAAGAAGGGAAATGCCTCACCGAAGAAAAAAACATTATCAACAGATGGACGGAATAGTGTTCGGAGTTATACAACTTCCACACCAACGGAGATCCAAGTGTTCTAGCCAGCCAAGAATCATCAAATGAAGACGATTTTCCAATTTTATGCGAAGAAGTGGAGATAGCTGTAAAATCATTGAAGAAGGGAGAAGCTGCTGGATTTGACAACATCCCAGCAGAACTGATAATGAACGGCGGAGAAACGGTGATAGACATCCTCACCAACATCTGCAACAAAATCTGGCAGACTGGAGAGTGGTCAACAACATGGACTCAATCACTGATAATTATTCTCCCTAAGAAAGGCAACCTACAACAATGTCAAAACTACCGAACCATCAGCCTCATTAGCCATGCGAGCAAAGTGATGCTGAGAGTCATCTTGAACAGATTGAAACCACAAGTAGAAGAGATCATCGCCGAAGACCAGGCGGGCTTTCACAGTGGAAGAAGCACCGCGAAACAAATATTAAATCTTCTTGTTCTGGGTGAGAAATACCTGCAACATCAACAATAACTATTCCATGTCTTCATTGATGTCAAGAAGGTTTTTGATAGGGTGTGGCATGCCGTACTATAGGCAACAATGAAGAACTACAACATTGGGCGAAAACTAGTACACACCATCGAGCAGCTATACGCTAAAGCTAGCAGCGCAGTACTGGTGCAAGGCGCTGTAGGTGAATGGTTTCACACATCAGTTGGAGTCCGTCAAGGATGCCTCTTGTCACCTACATTATTCAACATATTCCTGGATCGAATAATGACAGATGCCCTGCAAGATCACATTAGCACAGTCAACATTGGAGGACGCATCATCACCAACCTACGGTTCGCTGATGACATCGACGGGTTGGCTGGGAGTGAAGAGGAACTTGCTAACCTTGTGAACCGACTGGACGAAACATCAGCCAGATATGGAATGGAAATTAGCACATAAAAAAACAAGCTAATGACAAACAGCAAAAATGCAATGGGGTCCCGAATAACTGCCAATGGACGCGAACTGGAAACAGTAAGTCAGTTCAAGTACCTCGGAGCTATCATCAATGACGTGGGTTCCAGGAACGAAATCTTTGCAAGATCTGCCCAAACATTAGCAGCACTGACGAAATTGAAACCAGTTTGGAGAGACAAGACCATCGCACTGCATGCGAATCATGGACCCTCACAGTGGAACTGCAAAGAAGAAATGCTGCATTGGAAATGAAATGCTACCGAAGAATCCTCGATATTTCCTGTACTGACCACATCACCAACGATGAAATGAGAAAAATCATCACTCAACATGTGGGACATTACGAAGACCTGCTGACCACAGTAAAAAAGAGGAAACTGAGATGGTATGACCATGTAACACGATCATAGTCACTGTTTGATCAAGACTATCGCCAGGACTGAAGAACACAATCCAGTCCGTATACCCCATGCATCCACACATTATTATAAGCACACCATTGTTCATTCACATATATATGCAAACACCTCCTCCGGTAGATTTACCAGTAACGTTTCTGTCCCTATCCAATCTAAAAGGTTCATCAACGTCGTGAATGTATAAGTAGTTACCTGGTATAGTTTCATCCAACCACGTTTCCGTGAAACATTCCTCTCGTAACTCAGTTAGGAAGCGGACGTTTCCTTGCACTTCATCAAGTTTGAGGCAGTTGGGCCCCGGTCTCTATGATCTCATATTTGCCATAACAATAGACGGTAGCGGGGATGACATTTTCTCTTCCTTAAGCGGTTTCTAACACCGCCACGTTTACCAAGTTTACGCTTCTGACAAGTGCCGGTGTTTTTGCAGTCATTTCGCACAGAAAGTAAACTTTGCTCATGAATGAATGAACGAATGAATGAATGAATGAATGACACTTTATTTCAACAACAACAACAACAACAACAACAACAACAACAACAACAACATATACATACTAAAGTAGCTAATTAAATACATATATAAAGTTGCGAAAAATACCTCAAATACGTCCGGTTTCTTCCGAAGCAGTCTAACAATAATTATTTCTTGACGCTGTAAGCAACTTGACCTCATTAATTGAGCATAAGGCAGAATATTGAGCACTGTCGATTTGATATGTTGTAGTATATTTCTCATTTTGTATTTGTGTCTTATAAGCTTTGGCATGCGTGTTTCTTTGGCCTGTTGCACAGTGTTCGGAGGTCAAGTTAAGAAATTAATCTTGTCTACATCATTGTATATTTTCGACAAAATGGGTCCAGTTTGAGACAAAGGTAAGTGCTCGTATAGCGTGGTATGCTGTTCTTAGAAATGTCCAATACGCTTAACTCTTCACCCCTGCCAGACATGTTCATTCAAACCCTTTATCCCCTGCCAGACCTGTTCATTCAGATACGTCATCACTGCCAGACCTGTTCATTCGAGCATTATTAAGACTTCTCTGGGCAGCAATGTATTTGCGAATTTTATCCAACGTTATCACTTGATTAATTTGATATTCATAGCGCATTTCAATGAGATCGAATGTTGTCGAAAATTGCAATAGCGGAATTGACTGTGAACATTTCTATGCAGTATATATATATCTTAGGAGTCATTTGACCAAGATGAAATTAGTTTCATTGATTGATTTATTGATTCAAAGGACCCAGTGGTTTTGTGTACACTGCATGCATTCTTCATAATGGTTTAATTATTAACTTGCATCGGCCACCTTCTGTGATACACTGTTCAATCTAACTTTTGAGAGGTTTCTATGAATTAGCAAGACTATTCAGATGGTCAAATAGGTTACATTATTGATTGTCATGACCTTCCCAGTCACGTCCGCACGAATTATATCTTCTTCAGCAATTAGGTCGATACTTGAAATCACACCTGAAGTGGTGGGTATTTTGTTAACGTGGACACATGCTCCAGTTGTTCTAATTTGTGTTTTGACAAATGATGTCCGCAAAAATATAGCATCATATTGTCTTTTGTGATATATATACCTGTGTGTGTGTGTGTGTGTGTGTGTGTGTGTGTGTGTGTGTGTGTGTGTGTGTGTGTGCGAGCGTGTGTGCGTGCATGTGTGTGTGCTGACATTTATAACCGAATTCAGTGGGCTGCCAACGCGTTCAGTATTTTAATGGAAACGGGTGTAGTCACAATCGACCAAATCAGCATCATCATACAAAGACGTCCTATTGCTCTATACTCATCCAAAACATACCGGCACATCAGATAACTTCTTGCCATATCTTTCACCTTTTATAATTCTAAAAGGATGCCTTCTCTGGTCCAAATCGACATTCCTTGTGTTTGTACATGTGTCTTACGATATACGGCCCACATTGTTGATGTTTTGCACGTAAAAGAGCGCTAACGTAGTGTCTAAACAATGGCGCGTTGCTTCACAAATCCGCAGCTGTATAATGACACATTGCCAAAGCGTGTAACCTCCGACAAAATGGCAGAGGGAAAGAGTCGAGTGGGAGGCCAAGGACTGCTCTACAGGGACGTTCTTAAAAGTCATCTTAAGTTTGTAGACACCCCGGGCGACGCTGCAGCCTACCGTTCCACGTGATGACAAGGCAGCTATTCCCACAGGCGTAACGTCGATTGAGGAGAATCTATACACAAAGGGCTGCCAACGAAGTCACAAATTCATTAACAAATCACCAGTCGGACACAGCACCATCTGTGGCATAGGCGCCCAAATGCGCGTTGGCTTGGTGTTGGATCATCGCTTAATACTCACCGCTGACGTCAGCTGTGAACCATTGTGTTTACTACAAGTTCTTTCTTGTTCTTTCAATTTTGTACTGTTCCATCCATTATTGCAAACAATTGCTGTAGAAAATACAATTTAAGTCATGTTATGCTCAGTATTCAGCCTGACTAATAGTCTACTAGTTTATAATATTATGAATTAATCCCGTGTGTGCTTTTGAATAGTAACACCAGTTGTAGGCCTAACTTCAAATTCATGATTCTAAAAAGGTAAGGTCTTATTACTCCATGACAGACGCATCCAGTCATGCTGTAATTAATCCTGGCAGACCTATTCAATCGAACGCCACCTCGGCTTCTCTGGGACGCATCCAGTCATGCTGTAATTAATCCTGGCAGACCTATTCAATTGAACGCCATCTCGGCTTCTCTGGGACGCATCCAGTCATGCTGCAATTAATCCTGGCAGACCTATTCAATCGAACGCCACTTCGGCTTCTCTGGGACGAATCCAGTCATGCTGCAATTAATCCTGGCAGACCTATTCAATCGAACGCCATCTCAGCTTCTCTGAGACGCATCCAGTCATGCTGCAATTAATCCTGGCAGACCTATTCAATCGAACGCCACCTCGGCTTCTCTGGGACGCATCCAGTCATGCTGCAATTAATGCAGGTAGACCTATTCAATCGAACGCCACCTCGGCTTCTCTGGGAAGCATCCAATCATGCTGCAATTAATCCTGGCAGACCTATTCAATCGAACGCCACCTCGGCTTCTCTGGGACGCATCCAGTCATGTTGCAATTAATCCTGGTAGACCTATTCAATCGAACGCCAACTCGGCTTCTCTGGGACGCATCCATTCATGCTGCAATTAATGCGCGAAGACTATCCGTACATAAATATTCTTACAGCTGAGTGAACTGTGGCAACGTAGGTAGAACGAACTTGCCCAAGGTTCGACACCTCGGCACAGGATTCGAACCCGGGTTCTCTCGGTCGACGGTGCGAATTTCTATCGACTGCACCACTGCGCTCCACGCAAGCGATAATACGTGTGTGTATCAAACAAGTATAGGGAAGAACTGGTGTGGTCCCTTGGGGTAAGACGGCTTCCTGTCACGTATGAATTTTTTACATTGAATGTCCCAAAATATTGTGCAAAATGATGCTGACACATATCAGATAACCGTCCAGAAAGTTCAGCAGCACGAGACTGGTGTAATTATAGCAATGTGATTTTGAAATAGTTCATGCAATTTGACCTAATATTTTGTCAATGGTCAAACTAGTGCAACGCATTATATAATACAACATGGGGAAAGTAGGCAGTGTTTTGCATACATTGTGTTAAGACACACTTTTTGCATGTGTGGTAAGACGGCCCACTACCGTCTCCCTACGCCTGTACACGGTCAACATATCAAACATTTATGCCACGGGTAGCACAGTGTGCAGAACACTGGGTTTATAAACTAACATTGCATACTTAAAAAGATGATAGCCTGCATGCTATGATTATGATGAAGTATTAAGAAACCCAATACGTGTGATGAAATATTATAAGACACCTAATGATCCCCATGGACAGGTTGCAAAATATATAGTATATGTATATGTTAACTGTAATTAAATTTTAATAACTGGATTAACTTAATATACTAATGTTTGTATACATGCATTACAATTTCAATTTTTTTTAATCTATTCAATAGATGAACGGACCGTCGTGTCCCAGGTGGGGCAGTTTGGCCTCATGGTATAGGGCAAGACGGGTGTTTTGGTGCTTATGCTACTTTGCATATAAAACTCATCTGGTTTTTCTATAGATTTTAAATAGTAGAACATATATTTATTTTATAATACGAACACATTAAATACACGTTATCATAGCTTTATGGTGAGTTATCGGAACGTTTTCCTTAGGGTGGGGCCGCGTTGCCCCAGACTACCCTATTTCACTATTTAAGTAATTATTAATCCTAGATAAAGTGGTGATATCCCATTATAAGTTAGCTAAGACATTATAAACCATTCTATTTTATTGTATTTTGAAATATCCGTCACAACCCTTCCAGGATTTACAGATATTCTCCACAGTTACAACAAATTATTTATTTACATTATGCATTGTTTAATACCCAATTTACGCGCGCGAGACTGAAATAAAGTTATATCGATCCTCTTTCCGTCGAACAGTTGATGAAGACACGAAACCGACATTTGCATACATGGGTCATGCGTACTGATATCCCCTGATCATCTGAGCAACTAATTTATGTGGTGGTACATCTTGTTATCAGTATAAAAGTATATGTGTCAATATCCTCAACGCTAAACAAAATTTGTGTTTGAAGTTGTTGAGATCTGGAGTGTTTGGCCAAAGGGTCTGCTGTTTGGGGAAAAGTGAGTCATTCAGTTTGGGGAATGAATATATGATAATCTTTATTAAACGAACCTGGTTTATATATTAAATTGCACCGGTGGTTGGAATGGGGTTTGACAGGGAGTACTAATGTATTAGGTACAATGGATGGCGACCTGATTGTGATGTATTCTAATAATACTTATTATAATAATTATAGTAATATCTATAATAATAACAAAACAAGTACGTGTTGTCTTACTACCGGTCTCAGTTTAAAATAAAATGTTTAATATACAGATGACTAAACTATTTCAAAAGCATAAATAATTTCTTGTTGTGTGCCATAAAGATATATTCAATATACAATAAAATAAATGTTTTATTAAAATAAATCTCATAAAGCATAAATTATTGGTAAATGCATAGTATTACTAAATTATGTGCTGCTGTTTGGAATCTTTGTCAAGCTCGTTCACTCCACGTTGCTCCAGTTCAGTCAGCTGTATGAACGAGTACATGGCTATAGACAGTGGTGATATTTGTGTACGAATAGTCTTTGCGCATTAATTGCAATTGCAGCGTTGCTAATTGCTTCCCAGTCCTGCTGGCTGGATATAGCGCTAAGAACTTCCCTACCTTTACCTTTGAAATAAAGTACACTAGTCATGTTGATATGTTCGCGGTATTGTGCGTCATTGTTGGTTTGGCGAAGTATGTTGTTCAGATACGAATATGCATAGTCTAGACACATCCCACTTACTTTCTAAGGCGCCCCGTTGGAGTGCCTGCAGCACCCGGCTGCTTTGATGGGTACGTTGCAGCGAATGCGTGTCGCCGTACAGAGATTGAGAAACACAACAAAACGACGTGTTTCATATAGTAGTACGTCTTTAATGCTGTAGGAATTGTGGAGAGACGGGGAATGCCATACAATCACAATGGTTGAGAAAACTCTCTCACGCAAGTAGTTGCAAGATGAACGCACAATATGTTTAATATGAAATAGAAACCATCCGTTAGAAATACTCAAATGACACTGTACAAAGGTGTTGGCGGTTGGTACATTAGGCGCCTTTCCCACGGCCGACTTGGATGCAGTGACAATAAGCTAGAATCAGTGAGTATGTGCGTGCACGCGTACGTGTATATGTGGGTGTACGTTGTGCTTTATAATATGAATCGTATTTTGTAAAACTGTCACGTTTGCGCCATTTTACAGCAACACTGGTACACACGGTGATTTGCTGTAACATCTTTGCAGTAAAACCTTGAATTACTGTAAGGAGTGATTAAAATGATACTGAACGAATTAAGTGTATTGCGATGAGATCCATTAAACATTAAAAACGGACGAAAAATAAACGTTTGCTGAAGTTGCTTGGTATGCCATGCAAGCGATACAGGAGGAATATCTGGACTGATCATTATGCTTACGGAAACCATAAGTGCAAAGATACATCAAGATTTAACACAACTTAACCACATTGCCATGCAGAGCAGAAATACCAGTTAGCAAGTGGTCAAGGAAGCCTTTTACTTATTGAGATTCCAACGTAGTTTGACTTACAAAATTACAACTATTTTTGTCATAAAGCACAATTTATTAACGTTGTATTGTGGTATTTCGATAAGTAATGTAGTGTAACCTGATTAAAGGCACACATATGATATATTAAAACAATCATACACTGCGCCGTAAATGTTGTGAGGCAGTGACAATGTCGTGTGCTAGCGTACCGTTAACCAGATTCATCGACACAGCGCATATCTGTCGGTCGCGTGTAAGGGAGAAGTCGCTTCTGTGAAAATGGTACATAGTAGGGATTAAGTCAGGCTGTCTTTGTTGAATTGTTACATTCGCTTGAATATTAGCGTCATGGCGACCTACACCAAACGTTAAGATGCAGCTTGTATCTACTTTTAAATACTGCATAATTGTGGTTCTATGACAAACATGTGGGTAATTACGCATGGGATTTTAAAGATGAAAAGTACTTGATAGTTCAATATTTGATTAGGCAAGGAAGTATCACCTGCCGAGATATACAAGCAAAATGTAATGTTCTGATGTTACGTGGTCTGGGTAGTTATCAGTCTGTCCGCTTGTCGTCTGTAACACAATTAAGATTTGTGTTCCTTCATCAACGAACACAAATCTGTGTTATTGGCGGGAGAACATTTAAATAACGCAAGTTCATCATGACATGGGACAAATAGTCTGGCCTTCGTTCTGACACTGAGCATGTTCATCATGACATGGAACATATAGACTGGCCTTCGTTCTGACACTGAGCATATGTTTAACTGTAAAAGGAACGAGGTATTGAAGTTCTAATCACGTCCTATTTTAGTCAAGAAGATTCGAATAAACTGTTCACTATATCATTATATGTAATTATATTCCCTTGTGGAAGGGAGTAACTAACTTAAGCGTGATTGTTTTTATCGCTCTCCGTCTTTTCCTTCTATTACATTTACCGTTATTGGATTAACAAAGGTTGCTGTTAATATCAGTTATGCTCTTGGCATTAATCAGAACTTACGGGGAAGGTCCAAGCTAAAGTTAGTGTTTTATTAGCGACGTGAACAATCCTGACAACTGATATCCTCAGGACCATGTGGAATATCGATGGCGGATGTCAGATTTTTCTATTTGCGCGACTAGCGGGCAGACTTGGTGCTCAACAACCATGTTCATTCATCACAGAAACAAACTGACATGGAATATGATTAGTAAAAGAAGGCAATCGATTTTAAAGGAACGCTCGTGTTTAGCTGTGGGTTGACCCCAAAATGGCAACTTAGCCGCTAGGGGACACTGTATGTCATAATTATATCCATGATGTACGCCATTCACTCTAGGTGGCGTGCCAATTTATCATCACATGTCTTTCATACTCCACCTTTAGCACAGGCAGACATATTATACATAATTACTTTAACCGAACGTGCATTACTTAGAAGCAATCAAACATTTTCAAATTTAACTCGAATTTTGCTGTTAAAGTTAATCAATGTTGAGTAATTATGCACAGTTACCAGTTAGCAGGAGCACGGCTGCGAACACC
Source organism: Paraescarpia echinospica (assembly GCA_020002185.1). Lineage (NCBI taxonomy): Eukaryota > Metazoa > Annelida > Polychaeta > Sabellida > Siboglinidae > Paraescarpia > Paraescarpia echinospica. The sequence goes on along the minus strand of CM034541.1, from coordinate 58,000,744 downwards.
AATAGCAACAATCCGAAGTTACACTTGTACACCTCCCTGAAATGTACTCGGAATGAGCGACGGTTAACAAAAACTGGCACGCCATCTAGTGAATGGATCATTTCTGTCTCGCACTGGAACACGAGGCGCGGCACGCCATCTAGTGAATGGATCATTTCTGTCTCGCACTGGAACACGAGGCGCGGCACGCCATCTAGTGAATGGATCATTACTGTCTCGCACTGGAACACGAGGCGCGGCACGCCATCTAGTGAATGGATCATTACTGCCTCGCACTGGAACACGAGGCGCGGCACGCCATCTAGTGAATGGATCATTTCTGTCTCGCACTGGAACACGAGGCGCGGCACGCCATCTAGTGAATGGATCATTACTGTCTCGCACTGGAACACGAGACGCGGCACGCCATCTAGTGAATGGATCATTACTGTCTCGCACTGGAACACGAGGCGCGGCACGCCATCTAGTGAATGGATCATTACTGTCTCGCACTGGAACACGAGGCGCGGCAACATTCATTCGCGATCCCTTCTATTTACGCAGCTGTACCAGGCGGTTGACTGAGTAGTTTCTTTGTACGATGATTGCGGCGTAGGCCGGAGTAATGCAACGCAGTCTGGATGCTGGCGGAAGGTTTCCGCCAAAAGGTGAGCGGTAAAATGATCCGAGCGATAATATGGATAAATCGTTATATACGAGAGAAGTATGTAAGTTTATATATGAAAGTGAGCGAGTGTGTGTGTGCGTATGACTGAGATAAATGCTAGCAGCACTACATCTATGTTTTGAAACTGTCTCTGCTCCTGGCCACCATGTCTCACGAGGCGGGTGTAGTTTATGTACAATATACGGGGCGGCTAAGATGTGGAGCATAAACATGTACTATTTGTGTCGTACAACGAGCGATTCGCCCGCTTCGACCGATCGTGCTGGGTCGAATGTCCGACTGGAGTCTCGGTATATGCGCCGTGCTGTGCAGCACGTATCAAAACATCGTGCAGTCCAAAGATAAAGTCGTAGAATCACAGTCGCTCCGAGCGCCATCTAATAATCGAGATGTCCGTTTGGTCCACGTGACGGTCAGAGCACGTATGGCGCGCGAAGTGCCCCCGTACACGCGTTCGTACGTTTTTAATAATTGTGGATTATTTCAACGTAGCATCGACCGCTGTAGAAGGCGGTCAGGCACGTTTGCACGTTTGCACGTATATCACGTTGCAAACACGTGCGCCGCGTTGCAAGTTGCATATACATCTGTCCAAGTGTCAGCGATCGATTCCTCGGCGACCTGGTTTAGCGCCACTGTTATGAGCGTGTGGGTTGCGCGCTCCAGCGTCAGGTAGTATGATCATGAAGCCGTCTCGTCTTTGCTATCAGTGTCGCTCTTTCCCTGGCTGTCAAAACGGCTAAGCCTGACAACCCGATAGTACGGTCCGCACGCCAACGTCACTCAGTAGTAACCGAGACTCATGCCTAGTCATATTCGTTGTCAATCGACCGGATCGGGTTTCTGCCATCGTTTCTGGCCATAGTAATAATCCGCAGCGCATGCGCTAGGAAACAACGGCTATCCGGTAAGATAAGCCGATTTGAAATTGTTCGCTTGGCTGCATCATTGCGGATGCTATCGACCGGACAGTGGATATTTTTGGCAACTAATTGCTACCTTGTCACCGTCAGTATGCTATTCAGTCGGAAGCAAATTGGTGAAATCCGATTCACTGTGTCGCGTGCTGCATCTCCGTTGCCGGGGGAATTCAACTTCCGGTTGTGGCTTTATTCTCTCCGCGATTATCCTCGGAAGATCGTCTAACTTAGTCTGAAATTACAACAATGCAGTTGCATTATGTTCGTGAGCTTGGTCTTTGTGTGATCTTGGTGTGTGTGTGTGTGTGTGTGTGTGTGTGTGTGTGTGTGTGTGTGTGTGTGTGTGTGTGTGTGTGTGTGTGTGTGTGTGCGAGAGAGAGAAAGAGAGAGAGAGAGAGAGAGAGAGAGAGAGAGAGAGAGAGAGAGAGAGAGAGAGAGAGAGATAGAGAAAGAGTGACAGAGAGAAAGAGAGA